>JADGJA010000677.1:0-12658 GCA_027596035.1 Thoreauomyces humboldtii | reverse complement strand
CCGTGCCGGGGGGCCGGTCCCTGGTTTAACCCCCACCCCCCCCCCCCCCCTGTCGAGCGTGTTAGCTTAACTCTTCTCTTCCCCGCTCTTCAGATCGAAACCATGGAAAAGCAGAACGAAGCGTGGGGCGCTGAGGACGGAGATTACGATCATCAGAACTGATGAAAACTTTTCTTTCACTTGGGACTACGTTCATTTCGCTGGCAGAGTTGTGATGCAGAGCTGGACTTTCGTGCACTACTTACACTCCCGGCCCTGCTTTCGTCACGGATTCCGTTTCCCATGATACGTATTGATATCTTTTAATTTTTTGGGGAGGTGGGAGCGTGGACCGGGCGTAGACAGCCTACTAGACAGCGTACATGTATGGGTTAGATGACAGCGTCCGTCGCTTACTGAATCCGCAGAACCTTTCTTCTATACGCCATCATGCTTTCATTAATTTATCCCGGCCTAGAGTTATGAAATGTGGGGGTCAACCTAAGAATAGGGTAGCATTAAACTCCGACAATCATCTCACATGAGATCCACCCGTGCGCGTCATTACCCAACGTGGTTCCCAGAGCGAAGGAGGCTGGGACGGTCCGCTGATCGCACCTTGGTACCTGTTTTGATCACCTCCCCCACCAGTCTTTCACCACCGACCATGGCCGAGAACCTGCCACCGTTCGGGCTAGAGGGCGCCACGAATGACTCTCGCATACATATTGTGACGTGATGTCGTTCCTGCGTCATCTCTGAAGGCGGGACCCGGGCCAGAAAACCATGTGCGCACGGCAGTAAACGCTGGGCGAAAGATGCGCACTGCGCGGGCCTGGCGTGCATAGGTCAGAGGGGGAATTAAGCGACGGTGATATAAGCACGAGGGTCGCGAGCGTCCGCCCGGGCCTTCTCTCATCCTTACACCGACCTTGACACCCTGACAGCACACACATCACAACATCACAGCAATATCAATCATCGCTTGATTCTCTCTCTCTCCTTCTTATCACCGTCTGTCAGGGCACTTTCCACCCCTCTTTCTTTTATCTTTTTCATCTTCAATCAACTGGCTAAATGCCCTACGAATCTACTACTCAGCCTCCTCTCGCACACTCCCAGGCCACCAACAACGGGCAGCAAATCATGTCCACCAACACACTCGACCACGATGGACCCGCCTACGATCTCCCCGGCAACCACCACAAGACCAACGCCGGCGGTCCCTTCGCTCGCATCAACCTGACCCCGATCGCCGCTCCCTCGGCACTCGGTCTCGCTGCATTCGCCTCGTCCACCTTCATCGTCGCCACCTGGCTCGCATCGTGGTACGGCAACGAGCTCACCCCTTTCGCACTCTGGCCCTTCCTCCTCACCTTTGGCGGATTCGGTCAGTTCGCCGCTGGAATGTGGTCCTTCAAGTAAGTAACTTCATAGCAGTCGAAAGACTGACTACCTTTGCCGTCGTCGTCGTCGTCGTCCGCTGTCCGACCCACCTGTCTAACAAATGTGCTCTCCCTCCGTTCCTTTTTCGTAGCTCTCGCGACACCTTGGCCACCGTCTTCCACACCATGTGGGGAGCCTTCTGGATCGCCGTCTCCCTCTCCCTCGCTGTCATCCACCCCGACGCGGCTGTCGGCGGCATCGTCAACCGATACGCCTACAATGATGCTTGGGCCATCTGGATGGTTCCTCTCGCCATCCTCACCTACGTTCTCACCGCCGCTGCGTAAGTCTCATCCTCGTCGTCGTCGTCGTCGCTCTTGTGATCGTTGAACTGACTTTTGTTTTTTCTTTCGTCATCTTCTTTCAGTACCTTCCGCGACTTGATCTGGGCATCGTCCCTCTTCACCCTCGCCACCGGATCCCTCCTCGGCGTTCTCGGCTGGTTCATCTCTGAGACGGCGATCCTCAAGCTGATGGGAGTAAGTATTTCTTCGTGCCCCCTCTTCCCTTCCCCATCGTCCGATCGTCGTCGTCGTCGCCCCAGTCTTAACCTTTTTCCTCTTTCCTTTTCTTCCCGTTTCTCAGTACTTCTGGATCGTATCCTCAGCGCTCGCCACGTACCGAGTGGCCCTCTACGTCCTCCACGAGGCCAACCCCAAGCGCGAGGTACTCCCCCGTTTCGCCCACTCCCGACACCACGCCGCCCAGGACAAGGGCTACGCGTCCGGCTTCCACGAGCCCGGAGTCGTCGCCGGCGACGGCATCTACTAAGTGGAAAAAAACCTTTTGCTCTCTCTCTCTTCTGTTTTTTCTTCCCGACATTTTCCTCCCCCCCCCCTCTCTCTCTCACGGACGGGTAGAAGGCGGTCCTCGTCTTCGCCGACGAAACTTTGCCCTCCCCATAGTACAAAAAAACCTATGGCGCTTTGAACATTTTTTTGTTTTTTGACTCTTTTACATGAATCTGGACTTGACTCACACTTGAACACACAACATGTACGCTCTCCTTTTCGTCTCTTTCTCGTCTCGCTTTTTGGATATGCAGCTCTGAGGGTTGGAGTAAGAGGAGGCGGAAATCACGAACCGTAGGACTATAGAGTAGATGCATCTATACACACCTATTAGTACCCACTCGTATATCACCACCTTTTAGCCCACTCCCTGAGCGTACATCCTGGACGCGGGAACAATGAAATGGACGTCTTGTCGCTCTGTTAGTTTGCAACCGGTGGTCGAGTTTTGGACAGTGGGGAGTCAACTTTCAGATGATCGATGTCACGCCTCGTCCACGCGAAGTTCGGGAATCTAGTCAAGCTAGGGAGGTGCAACCGCCCGATGCCCATTCATGACGTGTTTGGCTGTTCGTCGGGACGGATAGGGGGGAAGGGGAGGAAGGGAACCCTTTTTTCCTTTGTCGTGTCCCTGAGGTTGGTTGCTAAGGAAACGATCCCACAAGAAAGACCTTCGTCTTCGGGGTGTTTTCGTCTTCCAACTACATTCCAATGGTCCTCCTGCTCTCCCTGGTCCAGTCCATGACCATGAAGCGGACTTATGCGACAGAGGCCCGCAGAACAAGCTAAACTGGTCGGGTAAGACGGAGCATCTACGGAAGGAACGTGGTAGGACTCCATGAGGGTTCGGCAGGTCAATCCAGACATCCGTTTCTTTTCATGGTCTGATGGACGTCCATCGCATGTTGAAGAAGAGAAAGCAGATGGACCTGAGAGAGGAAAAAGGAGGGTACTTTGTCCTTGCTAGAAAGAGCGACGTGGAGGTACCCGCACCCAGGGCGGTCCCGCCGCGCAACCGACAGCCAACCCCCCACTATCGAACCGACTTGCAGGTTCGGCAAACCGGAAGATGTCGAGGAATGACAGTGCCGCTTGACAATGGCGGTCCTGCTTGTTCGAAGCGATGGTAATGCCAGATGGGAGTCATTGAGAGGATCTGGGTTCGGTGACCGGTCACGATAGCATTTGCCATTATGTCTTTCCTTGCGGCCAAGATCAAAAGTTGGGCCGATGAACTCACCGCTAAAAAGATCGGGCATCCAGCTTGATCATTAGCGATCTCGGCACGCTCGTCACAGTCATCACGCAAAAAAGGTAAGCTCGGTCCTGCAGGAAAGCAACTTGAACCGGATGGACAGTCATGGCATACACAATATCGAGTCGGCGCGATCGAAATAAAAAAATAAAAAATAAATAAAAAACCTCGAAAAATATATGAAAGGCCCATCTGCATCCCTCTTTTGAGGTTTCCGGGCTTTGGATCGGGGTAGCTGCATTAACCCGTTACTATCGCCGCATCCAGCTGGGGACGTCTCCCCAGGGGCTCACTCAGTTTAGCTGGGTCCGAGTGCCAGACCCCCACGGGATTCGAACCCGTGGCCTCCAGTGTGAGCTGGAGCGCACTAACCACTGAGCCACAGTGGTCAGTTTCTTGTTGACAGAAGATGGCATGCCCGTGATAAGGGCAAGCCTCGTTTCCTGCTTGAGGGAGAGGGATTGACGTTCAAGGGTTCTGTCGAATCGTATGAACTGCTGCGCCACACTTGCTCCTGCCGCTCCTTCGACGATTGGGGCGGCAAACATGTCCCGCTCGCATATGTCGCTGGGACAGTGCCCGTAATCTATCTCCCAAGTGGACAGCAGTCCACCTCCTCGATCTCGAGCCGGTGGCCTGCCTCACGCCCATTCGGATGGGGGCCCCAACACCGATTGTTTTTTTTTTGTCAAACGGCCCACAACTGAAGGGGACTTTGCAACCCCCATCCCTGCTTCCTGAACCACTGCGGGAAAGACTAGGAGATCCCGCTTCTCACCCCGATGCCGGCGTTACAATTTCGCCGATAGATGAAGGCTTCCGCCGGTTTGGACAGCGAACCTACTAATAGCAACAGGATTCCGCAGTGCAAGATACAGCGAGGTAAGGTCGAGTCAAGGCATTCATCCAAGGGAACAGGAAGAGCAGCCCCCGGGTCATCTCGTCAGCCCCAATGAAACGATTGGACGGGCAAGAGTCCCGTAGATGGGGTGAAAGGAAGTGTCGCCGTACTCCTCGTCGGTCTGGTCCTGGATTGGTTTGATCTTGAATTGGTCAGCAAAGCTTGCAACGTGATGGGCAAGGAGCTTGCTGTCAAGTTCAATCTCCTCAAAAGTTCACTCCGATGATCTTGGTTGCTTTTATTCTTCCCAGCGCTGAACTGCAATGGCAAAGACCGCGAAGGGGAGACCCGTGAATGAAGTGCGATTGCGGCGTGGACGGAGGCTGCTCGTAAGCGCGGCTAGCCGTGCGGTCGTATGACTCATATAAAGGGGTGTGGTGTGCCTCAGAGTTCTCTTCCTGTTCCCTTCCCCATTCCAAGTTAGAAAAGGCACCGCACCACTCCACTCCATCTCACACCCCCACCTTTGCACCCACATTTACAAGGAAGGCAATATGCTCTCAAGGATAAAGGGTTCCTCAGGAGGCAGCAGCGGCGGCAGCGTTGGCAAGGGAAAGAAGAAGCAGGTCACAGACCTCAGCGACCTCAACGAGCACGGAAACGCTGCCTACAGGGAACACGTCAGGCAGAGCCTACAGACAAACCTCGCAAGTAAGGGGACGTCGTTGTCCTTCTTCTCCCCCTATCGTCTCATTGACTGTGTGTCTTCCCATTCTTCTTTCCTCGCCTTTCAGCTTTGAGCCAACGGAACTGGATCTCCTCGCAGGCCCTCGAACTCCTCGTCTCGACCTTGGCCCAGAACGGTCTGAACGTCGACCCCAACGCACCCCTCGCCTCCCACCCCAGCAGCGCTCCCGTGTCTCGAACCACGTATCCGGATCTCTCGTACAGCAAACCAAATGCAGCAGCACCATCACCACCCATCCCATCCCGCGCCGAATCCCAACCCATCCCCCACCTCACAACCCACAGCGTCCTTCGCACCGCCAGCGCAGCAGGACTGTCCACTCCCGCATCCTCAACCATCTCCCCACCTCTCCCCGGTCGTTCTCCTTCCATCACGAAACACCAGTACACGCCTCCAGAATCCCGCTCCGTGAGCCCGAACCCACCATTCCCTGCCCCGAGTCCCAGCGCCCTGAAGAAGGCGTACACCGTGGCCTCTCCTCACCTGCAGCAGCAGCAGCAGCACCAATCCACCGCATCATCTCCGGCATTGATGTCCCTCGCCTCCCTTTCTTTGAACAAATCATCGACACCCACACCGACACCGCCCCCCGTCTCCGCCCGACCCCTGTCGAGGCGAACCGTCGTGGCAGTCGAGGATCACGTACCCACCGAGGACGGCGACCTGGGGTTCCAGAAGGGAGACATCGTCGTGGTTCAGGAGGATGGTGAGTCGATGGATGGATGTCACCTCCGCCCCCCTTCCCCCAGCAGAAACCCTCTCGCATGGAAAACAAGCGTATTCACTCGATTTCGTAATGCTCTTCATTCTTTTCTTAGTGGACGAAAACTGGTACAAGGGAACGTTTCGTGGAAAGTCCGGGATATTCCCAAAATCGTTCGTGCAGTCGAGATGAGGGGGGTACCTTGGGCCGTTTTGTTCAGGCGTAGAAGAACCCTAGTCGTCTCAGTCGTCTTCATCTTTTCGTCGATTCATCCTTCAATGGTCAATTTGTTTCGTTGTAATATGAAGGTTATCACTGCCATCTTACTGCACCTTCGGCCATGTTTGCGAGATGAGTATCTGGCTGGGGATGTGGACGTTGATGTTGACGAAGCGCTGGTAATTTCGCGTCTTTGAATCTCCCAGTCTTTTATTGTAAGAAAGTTAACGGAAATGATCGCACTAGGCGCACGAACAAAAACTTCGATCTCTCATTGCCTCATATCACGAGCACCGGTACCCAGAAGTCATCGGCACAGACGTTCCCAATCACGCACCTGCTACCGCAAGCAGCGGGAGCGCAAAAAGACGACGGCTCGGAAGACAACGCACATCACCAGCCTGACGAGCTAGACCTGATTATTTCCATCTCCCGACGCGCTTCGAAGGCGCCACGGACCCACAGATTGGACTTGTGGGACCCGCGACGGGCAATCGTCGCATGCACCCAGATCTCGAGGAACACCTGGCTCTCGACCCAAATGTTATGGAAAACTACGAAGAGTGGCTTCACCTCGAAGTGTACGGTGCCGACCCCGTCAGCCCCAACGCCGCCTGGGATGGAGTCGCCACGGACGACGGTTCCAATGGACACGCTTGGGAATCGGGATCCGCAGTAACAGGAACCGGATCAGGGACGCGGTCACGCAGCCTCGGTCTCTCTTCTCGGCCACCGGTCGTTTCAGCAAGGAGATGATACGACGACACGACCGATTTCACCTGGGATTCGTCGCGTCCTGACTCCTCTGACGACGAGTTTGGGTCCGACGACGACGATGACGACCCCGCCGTCTCCCGGGAAGGGAGCCAGCATGTGCGACGAACCGGTCGATTTTTCACGGACCGAGAACCCGGACGACGATCCTACTGGATGTTGGGCCTGGACGAGGACTGATGACTACGAGACGGAGGATTACGCATGGACCAGCGCCAGGAAGGAGGAGCGAGATGACGAGGAGGATGCAAGATCGAAGGATAGCGGGATAGGGATGCTGGGACAGGGAAGATGGGGAAGCGGCGTATGGACGCGGCAGCGCAGCGAGGACGGAAATCCCTGATTGGCTCAATGATGTGGACTTGGACTCGTTGAATAGGGGGCGATCCTCATACTACGCTTGAGAATCACGACGCATTGCACGTCGCCTTGGAAGTCATCGAAGGCTTGGCAAGGATTGATACTCTCTCCCTAGCTACCTCCAACTGTCCTCGAGCCTTACGACCTACCTGTCAGCCCTGTTGCGCAACCCGGTTCGAGGACTTCTCGCCCGATGGGTGCGGACGAAGTTTCAGCCCGAAGATACGGCAAACTTGGGTCTGGTACTATAGCGAACTGATTCCGAGTGGGTCATATACAAGATGACTTCCCGTTGCCGATCTCAGTTTGGATGTGTAGAAACACCCAGCGTCCGCCTTCGTACGCTAACGTTGACATGAGTTGAGGGAAATCCGATCAAGGTTCCTGTTCACTATTTCAGGACCAAAGGTCGTAACATTGGAGATCACATTATCGTATCATCGGTACCAAGAAAACAGGAGAAGGCGTAGGTTGCATATCCTCGGGAAACACGCGCCGGGCTGCTGCTGCTGCGCTTGCACATTCCTCGAGATTCTCCATACCAGGCTAGGAATCACCCAACTGTCGCAATCGCGAGCTCTCTCCCAAAGACCAGGTAGCAAGTGCAGGTCCTCTATGGGGCAGCGATATCACATCGCCTCGGAAAGCCACGATAGCTGGTGCGAGATGGGTTGTGTTTCTACTATTGAAACATGCATATATGCAAGTGCAAGTGAATTTCTCTATGGGTAATATGGGGCAGCGATATCATGTACCATCAAGGGTTTGAGCTTGATTGTAATACCGTAGCTCAAAGCCTGGATGATATCAAGAGACAGCGGTCCCTCGCCCGAATACCTGCCCCCGACAGCCGACAGACAACCGACATCCACCTGAAGACCGACAGGTTGACGGGACTCCTTCGAGCCCGAACAACCCACGCCGGCTTGCCCCCAGGCAGAGCAGCAAATCCACGCCAGCCACGCCAGGAAACAGATACCGGTATGATCATCGGGTCGACACCCGCTGAAAAGGCAAAACAAACAAGGCAAACAAACAGAGGGGGTTGACATATCCATACCTAACCGTACCTATCCCTTCCGTGCAGTCCAAGATCCAAGTCCAGGTCCAGATCCAGATCCAGGAAGGCGACCAGCGCCCGGTGGGGTGGAAAAACAACCTGCCAAAGAGAGAACGTGGTGGTGAGCGAGGGAAAGGTGCAGAAAAGTGACCGAAGAACTTGCCGGATGTGTGTGTGTGTGTGTGCGTTATATGCTTTCCCCAGTGGCTGTGCTGGGAACCCTTGATTTTGATTGGTTACCAGCGCGTCGTTCCCTCTGTGACTTCCCCACACCCTCAATTCTCGACAGATATACCCCCCCAGCATAGGTCGGCGCGTTTCCATCGGGAATGGACTTTGGAAATTCCGTGACGTGCCAAGATGCAAAGTTAACCCAAACGCACAGGAAACTCTTGGTAGAGGTGTGTTAGGTGTACTCTTGAGCCCTTGCATCATGGAGAATTCCGAGTAGTCCAGCTGTTCGAAGCAAGTTGGGCGGCGTGAGAGATCTGGGTTCACTGCGCATTCTGGCTATGGGAGGAGCTTTCGTAATCGCGAGGTCTCCTGAGTGAGCGCTCAATCGAAGGCACACGGCTGATCGCAAGCAGTACGACCGGCACGGTAGTTGGTATGTCTAGCCTGGTATGGGAATTCCTATGGAATGTGCAAGCGCGCGGAGCGATGGTCAAAATGAGAAGAGTCCGTCCATGGAGGCTTTTTGCACCGATTTGCACGCGGGGTGTGGTTCGAAGTTGCGTCCATCATGATATTTGAGGTGCATCTTCAGAAAGGAAATAAAAAGGGAAACACTCTCAACTCCCATCGCCCAGGAGACTCAGGTCTCTAGCAGAAGTTCGTCTGGACCTACTTCCCTGGGAGTTCCCGCTGTTGGACCTCCGTCCGGACGCCATCGCGTTCCCGCCGCCCGCGGCGTACGGTGACCTCGGGACACCGTCCATCCCCACGCCGCCCATCCCAGGAGCACCACCACCAGCGCCACCACCAGCACCACCACCGGGAGCTCCCACACCCTCGCTCATCTCCCTCCTGCCGCCAGGGTCGTCCCACGCCTGGTTCCCACCGCTGTTGCTCCGTCCGTCCGCATCGTCGGGATACTCCCCTTCGTCCTCCTCGACGCCCTCCATGTCGTCCTCGTCGCCGTCGTCCACGTCCCTGCAGTGCACCTTCTTGCCCTCCGCGACGCTCTTCTCGTGTCTCCTCAGAGCGTCCCGTCGGCTGAACCCTTTGGAGCACCTCTTGCACCTGTAGGGCTTCTCGTGGGTGTGGATGTAGTAGTGTCGCTTGAGGTCGTGGGACCTCGAGAAGGTCTGGGGACACATGGTGCAGTGGTAGGGTTTGCTCTTTGTGGCGCTGCTGGTGGACGAGGCCGGGTGGTGGTTGTTGTTGCTGCCGCCGCCGGGCGCGCCGTGGTGGGTCTGGAGGTGGTGGGTCAGGGCCGTGTACTTTGCGAACACCTTGGAGCAGTTGGGCGTCGGACATGGGAACAGGGGTGTGGTGGTGGGATGGTAGGGTAGGGTGGAGCCGGGATAGCTGGAGTTGGACGACATGCCTTGGCTTTGCTGCTGCTGCTGCTGCTGTTGTTGTTGCGAATGTTGCATGCCACTGTAGATGACGTGCTGTTGCTGCTGGTGATACTGTTGCTGTTGTTGGTGCTGCTGAAGGTGGCTGGAGGGTGGTCCGTGGGATCGGAGCAAAGGCGTTTTCACCAGTGAGTGATGCTGGAGCTGAGGTGACGAATGCGCTGATGTGCCGTTGAGTTGCGGAAACTGCTGAAGGTGCTGCGGTTGAGCTTGGAACGTGCGCTTGGGGGAGTAGCGGCTTGCCGCAGCCCCAGCGCCGGGACCGGTCCGTGGCGGCACCCGCTTCTGTATTGGGCTCGTGGGATGGGAAAGCCGACTGGGAGCCATATCGGAGCGTTCCAATCCGTGGTTCGACCGAAGGCGCTCGCCGTGAGACAGTTGGTTGGATGCCTGCAGGTAGTCGACCATCTCTTGGTTGGGCCCGTGCTGCAGGTCCGTTCCGTCCGACGTCGTCCAGGAGTTCTGCTTCTTCAACGCGATGCTGGCCGCTACGTCGTTGAAGTTCAGCAGCAGCATGTCCTGATGGAAGGCGATCGGTTTCGAGGCATCAAACGAAGCATCGTTTACAGGTTTGGAGATGTCATCGAACGAATTCAGGTTGAAAGAGGTCGCTGGGGTCATGGAATCGATGGTATCCAGGAACGATCCGACGATGTAATCAAAGGCGGGGTTCTTGAACTCTGTCGTGTCCTGAGGGTCGCCAAGGGGAAGTGCCCCTTCCCCGTAAGGTTGATAGTTCACGAAATCATTGGCGTACGTTTGTGGCGACGTGAAGAGATCGTTTCGCAACGATCCGTTGGGAGTCAGGAGCGACTGGCCGTTATCCAAATTGAACAGGGTTGCCGTGGAAGGTGACAATGCATTGCCGCTATCTACACGCTGATGTGATCCGGGGCTCGACGCAAACAGACCTACAAGAGAGTACATGATAGATGAGCACGATGGGTGGGGATATACGCTCGATTTGGTTAGAAACTCCACCCGTACCTAGCAGGTCCTGACTGGCCATGTCGGCGTTCTGATATCCGTCCTGAAAATCCCTATCCCAATCCCACTCTCCATCTCCATGTCCCTGTGCAGCGCCGTCGTGGCCCATCATGCTGGCGCCGTTGACCAGAGGAGAAGCCGTGTTCGCTATGGTACCTCTGAAGTTGCTCACGATGGCATTCATGCTTCGTTCGAAGAGGTTGGCGGAGGGGCTCGGAAGACATATGTTGGATGGGTGAAGAGGGTGCGTGAGCGGGTATACGGTCTGTGGCGGTTGCTGGGACATCTGTTGCTGGTACGAAGGAAGCGAGGGTGGAGCGAAGTTTGCATTGCCCTTTTGCGCCATTGACGGAACTGTAGCTGGAAAGCCTCCGTGGGCCATGGTCTGTAGGAACGCCATGCTTGTAGTATAGTCAGCCTGGAACCCGTTATGAGGAGATGCCGGGACGTCGTAACGGGATGCGAGGGAGCCAGGGTCGAGAGATGCAGCTGGCAGTACACAAAGGATGCTTGCCGTGACTACTGCTGAGGGTAGAAAAATATCCGGGCGCTGTGCACTGGCCTGGACCGATGTGTGGCTTTCCTCTTCAGAGGCGTGACGGAGAGGTCGAGAGACAAGCAAGGTGGGTGGTGGAAAGGTGTAGGAGACCGTGGGAATGGGGGGGAATTGCGATGGAGAGAGTGGAGGAATGCCTGAGGGGAACGGCCGAGGAAGGAGAGGTTTACGGGGGGAAAAAAAGGTTTGGTTTGCTCAACGGTTCTGCGGTCCGTTCGCCGGCGGCACAGGAGAGAACAGAGAGAGAGCACAGCAGTAAGAGAGAGACAAGGGAAGCAAAAAGGGCAACAAAGGTGGGCGCAACACACACACACCGAGAGAACGAGAACAAACCGCCCTCGTGCAACCTCACCGCCCCGCCCGCATGCATACGGGTACAACAGTGTGACGCGCTATATCGCACTAGAGCCACACCCATTGGCACGGACCTTTACCTGGGGGGGTAAACACATGTTTGGGGTCTCCGCTGCTCCGCTCATTCTGGAGGACGTGTGCGGAATCAGCACGCTGTGGTGGGCTGCCTGTCACAGTCCAGCAGTGAAGCATTTACACAGACACAACATGGCCGCATCTACTCGCTCGCTCGATGAAGTGAGGCGCCTCTACTTCAATCTCTCTGACGAGACTTTACCGACCTGGTCCTGACTGGCATTGGTGGACCTTTTTGCGCATTGAGCATTGCGGCAAGGTGTCTTACTCGCAAGACTACAACTACAACGAGCCGGCTGACGAAATCATCGTCATTCGCATCCTGTCTGGCATGTTACTTGCAGCTAGACAGCAAAGCCCGACTACTATACCTTCCGTCTCCACTTCAGACTTCTCAAGCGAGCAGGAGGAGCCCGAGCACCAAGCGACCATGACTTTCCACGAGTTTGCCCTGGAGGCCGTCAGTGAAACCGATTGAAAACTCGGCTGGCAACGAGATCCGGCTGTATGCACATGCCGTATTTTGAGTATCATGTGCCTTGGCGGTCCCCATGATTGGCACCTATTCTTGAAGTAGCATCAGTGCTCACACCGGGATCAATGACCCGAACAAGCGCTTCAGATCTGTGTTGCAGGATGATTGTACTCCGACTTCTGGCCAGCACGGTTTTCTCCGTGGAGGCGCATGGCTCTCGCCACGAGGACGAGGGTTGCCATGCTCGCAACCTCATCGTACGGGAGCTCGGTCGCCGCGGCAGCGATCTTTGACGACGATCGGGGAGCCGATGACGAGCGGAGTTGGGCAGCTCGGGTCCGGGGGAGGATGGCGTCGGCGACGGCTTTGGTGAACTTCAGATGCTGGGACAGCGCGTTTCGCAGCTCGTCCGGGGTGCGGTCGCTGAGGTTCACGAAGCCTGCGAAGTGCGCGGG
>JADGJA010000676.1:0-12668 GCA_027596035.1 Thoreauomyces humboldtii | reverse complement strand
CCCCCTGACAGTTCCTGCATTTCGTCCCCCGCACGCTGCTACGCAAATCATATATCTATGTATACACTTATGCCTAGGGATGAAATGAATAACTGGTACTAACACCTCTGGCAATTTGATCATCGAGACTGCACATAATCAACGTGCGACCCCAGACCACGGTGCACCGGCGTTTTTAGATCTCGGAGCCTGCTGACCAATACATGTTTCCTTTTCTCCGGAACAAAGAGCCGACGGCGGAACCGCCCGCGGCGCCCGCGGGACGAACCGGCAAGCTTGGAACTCGCTGACCCGTATTTCCGTCAAGCGTCGTCAAAGAGTCATTAACCCACAATGTCGATGGTGATCGGCTGGATGCTGAGCTTCACATCGGCTCACGCTCTGGTTCTGTTCAATCAGGTATGGGAAGAAGCTCGAGCCCGTCCCTGCGGCGGCCCTCCCTTCCTCCCGATTGACAGCTGCTCTCTCTCATGCGAAGGTACTTTACGATGGACGCATCGCCGGCTTCAACAAGTTCTGGTTACTCTCTACATGCGTGACCCATGTCCTTCAAAAGTAAGGTGGAGTGATCACTCGTTTCCTCGGCAGCGTCCGGATGCGGGCGGGGAACCAACGGGTGAGTAAAAAATATTGATCATCCTGTCTTTTTCTCTCCCTTCCCATTCTGTTCTCCTCTGCTCGCACGACGACAGGGTGCTCATGACATATCTATTCGATCCCGACGCTCCTCGCAACTGCTGGGCCACGATCGTCGTGGGACAACTTTTCGGTCTCTTACCATTTCGAGGATGTCTGTTAGTCATGTTCGGCAGCCTCCTCACGACGCTGGCATCTCGAACCTGGTGGTCGCTCGCCGTCTGCGGGTTCGCGCTGTTGTGCTGGTGCACGAGCAGTGGGATGATCATGTACGAGGAGTTCTCGAACAAGCCCGATTCGCTCATGTGTCGACAGAACCTCTCCACGTCCCTGACGTCGGCCAACAACGCCACCTTCCTCGTCGGTTTCGCATCCCTTACGGTCCCCATCATCGCCATTCTGGTCAAGAACATGAGGAGCGCAAAGATGACGGGCGTCAGCAGCGGGGTGCGTCGCGTCTACTTTCTGCAGATCGGATTCCTGTTCCTCTTCACCACGGTCTATCTGCTTGTGTCCATCGGAGGCGTGAGTCGGGGAGCTATCGAAACCTGAAGGCGCCCTTTTGACGTTGCTTCTCAACGCTTTGCTTTCGTGTTTGCTCTTTATAGTGGTTCTGGAAGGACTTTTATTCCATCATCTACGGATTCATCTGGTCAGGTAGGCAACTTTGCCGGAAAGGAGCGCGATGTTGCCACGATTCTCAATGCTCCGCCAGACTACGTCTACCTCCTTGGGGTTTACATGTGGCTTCTTCCTGAGCTTGGTAGCGGATCCAGCACCATCACGACGCGTCAAGCGAGCCAGTCGGTGGCTGCAAAGCAGGAACAGCGCAAGTCCCTGCTGGCAGCTGGTCAGAATCCGCCGAAACGGATCGTCGAGGATGTCGAGGATAATTCAGTGTAGCGACGTTCTAGACAGCACACGGTTTCAGCGGGGTTCTATACATAAAGCTAGCAACTACCGACATATTTTGCGTATGGAGAATAAGCGAAAAGGGGCGGCCGGGAATCGAGAACGTTTGTTACTACATTTATGCCTAGGGATGAATCCATGGTACTAACACTTCTGGCAATTGATTCTCGAGATTGCGAATGTAAGGGTCTCATCGCTGAACGCCTATAGCAAGAAAATCACAAGCACAAGGAGGCATGTGCCGTCATGGTTTGCATGAACCACAAAAGGAAAAAAAAATGAAAAAAGAAAAAAAAGGAAGACGATGTTCCGTATATGTACTTTTTCACAGCGTCACAGGTGGTCTGGGTTCAGCCGCAACAGCTGCCGATCCCGGTGTTCCCGTCCTGGAAGCCCCTCCAGTCCCTCTACCCCCGTCACCAGTCCTTCCAGCGCTCTTCACCGCACCACCCGTCCCGCCGTTGCCGCTCCCGTTCGCTCCATCCTTCGTTGCGGCGGGTGTGAGCATGACGAAAGGTCGAGCGCTACTGCTGCTGGTGGTGATGGTGGTGGTGGTGGGATGATCCGCTGATGTGTGACCGTTGCTTCTCGCTGACGGTGTCATGAGGTTCGAAAAGACTGCGGAAGACGATGTCGTCGAAGCCCCGGGATGTGGCGTTGTCGCAGATGCTGTCGTCGTCGATGCGTTGGCGTAGGATATCCGGATCATCTCGCCCATTATGTTGTGGAGGGAGATTTGAGTTCGCATGAGTTCGCTGCCCAAAAAAAAAAACGCGGGGGGAATCGATGAATGCATACGATCAGTTTTCGGCATAGTAACGAGAGAGATGTGAAAGTGCGGGGAAAAGGGTATGACGGGGGTGGTGTCCGGGTCGAATCTTTGGTGAAGACACACCACTCACCGAGGATGCATGGTTCTGAGTTCCGCAGTCTTGGTCTTGAGCACATCCAGGACGGTAGCGAACGACGCACCTCCCCCTGCACCTCCGTGATGCGAGCCTGGTGTATCCCCGATGGCACTCATCACGCTCATGTTACTAACGTCTGTCCGATACGACGCAGGAGTGGCAGGCACGGTGTGCATCGAGCTGGATCCATCGTTCACGAGACTCGTTCTTTGCTTCTTGGAAGGATGAGGTGTCCTTCTGAATTCTCGATCCCGTGGTGTCTCCTCGGCGGATGCGGCTTCCGGATGATGCGGGATGTGCTGATCTTCTTCCTCGTTGTCAGGGTTGTGTGTATCCTGTCCGTTGTCGTCGTGCGGATGAGTGAGGTCCATCATCGTAGGTTCGGTCGCGGGTCGGTCGTCCGGTGCGAGCTGGGATTGGGTACGATCCAGACCGTTGTACATGCGCATGGGTACGTTGTTGACCTGAGCTCGCTTCTCCTACGAAATTTCGAGGAACTGTCAGTTTTTCCCAAGTTACGAAGCTTCTGCCTGACTCTATTGTCTTTCGTACCAGCTGCTTGGGCGTCAATACGCTCTCGTCCATATCGGCAGGTAGCTTCCGTTTCGTCTCTGTGACCGGCACGTACTGTATGGACGTCGTCGGGCGCTTGAATGGTGTCCTGCTAGGTGTACCCTGATGTCCTCCTCCGGCCAGGGTCGGCGTCGGGTGATGATCCCCTGAAGCCGCGGGATCGCTCGACAGTCTATCCATGATATCCCTCGCTCTCGGATGCAAGGCCCGATGTGCACTCGCCGTGGCGGATGGAGTAGCAGTAACCGCCGTCGATGCACCGTTCCCATCCTCCTGAGCTCCGACCTGATACTGTTCCGATATGGCTCTCGCGATGCCTGCCATGTTGCTCGCTCCTCTGGAACCCACGGGGAGCAGCTTTCGGGCGTTCAAAAGAGTTTTCATGGCGAGCTTGGCCGTCTGATACTGTGACTGGCGGTCGTCCGATGTCACGAGAGATGGGTCCTTGATAGCGCGCAGAGCGAAAGTGTCGGCGAGTTCTTCTGCAACTGAAAAAGCGAACAAAGGTTGTCAGAGTCAGCAAGCGCTCAGGAACAAGGTGGAGGCCAAACCACTTGACGAGTACCCACATTTCTGCGCGTCCGGCTTCTGCAGCAAGTTCCAGATGAGTGTGGCGCCTGCGCTAAGAGGACTGAGGTCGTGATAGGGAGTCTCCATGTGCCTGTTGGTGAACTCGACGATGTGCTGCCAAAGCTGAGACACCTTCGCTCGCAACTACGTCAGGAGAATTGATTCTCGCTATCAGCAACCAGGCAAGTCCCGATGTAGTACTACCCCGTTCCACACTGCTCCATTACCTGCGGGTAAGTGGCACACCGATCTATGGCGATCTCCATGACGATCAGGAACATGGAAAAATCCTCCACCGTCCACATTCCACTCGTCAAACTGGGTTGCATCCTCTGCAAGAAAGGACCTGGAACCGTTGCGTCGATCTCGTGGAAGCTCTGTCGCATGTCAAGGGGCTCTCCTGTCGGTGTCGCTGATCCGATGACGTTGAGTATGATGGCCAGCAGGACCATGTCGATGAGTCTGGCGTCGAGTTGAAGAAGATCGAGGACGGAAAGGACATACGACTTCATGAAGGAGGGAAGAGGTGGCGGCGGCTGGTAGGAGAGGTGCATGAGGAGGAAGAGGAAGGTACGTGTGCATTCCAGGCGGACAGATGCGACTCTGTCCGAGGTGAAGCAGTTGGTAATGGGAAGTAGGAGAAGTGTCATTCGTTTGTGGTGACGCAAGTGGCCTGAGAAACGAAGATGTCAGTGACCCTTGGAGCGAGGTCCCTGGCTGACCTCGTCCTTTTGCATACCGTCATGACAGAAATTCAAGATGAGCCTTCGCCACGCCTGGTGGGATTGCGATCTGATGTCAGTGCTCCCCGAGTTGAAGCCGACTTCAACGATCTTGAGCAAGACGTTCAGGCTCTGCGTCTTGTGCACGGAGGATCCCAGCATCGCCACCAGATGTCCCCAAGCCGTCAACAGATTGGTGTGCTCTTTCCTGGCCTGCAGCAAGAGGATGGTTTCCGCTATCGTCGCGTTGTACAGCGCCTTGATGTCGTTGACGTGATCATCGTGCAGAACGATGAACTGCTCTACCACGGAGGGGAAGAAGCCGTTTGCCAGTTTCACAAGTTCCGGGTCGTCCGATAGCATCTGCGAGAATGCTGGCAGGGGCACGAGCGACACGAGAAGCGGGGGCGTCAGCCAACGATTCCAGCGACATGTAAGAGGAGGAGAGAAACCTGATTACCAGGACCGAACCACGCCCGCGCGGTGATGATGGACAACCTTGGCAGCCTCTTGAACACCTTTCCAAGCGCTCCGAAGACGTCCTTCATGAGGGCGTCGACCTTGGCCTCGCCGACCTCGTTGCCGAAGCGCATGGCACTGACGAGGGCTTCCACGACAGCCGGTCCGGACTCCTCCACCAGCTGTGGCCGCTCGATCCTTTGGACTGCGAGGGCCCACACGGCCAGGTAGGCCAACTTGCCCGAAGCCACGGAGGGAGGTATGGAGACGATGCGTTGGAGCAGGATCCTCAGCTGTTCCGAGGTGGCGACGGAGAGGACCGAGAAGCGGTACATGCAGTAGCCTATGCAGCGGAGCGAGGAGACGAGACTAAGGAAGAGACCAGCACGTTTAGCGATTCGACCAGAGCGAGGGGGTTGGGGAAAGGACGGAAGAGGGAAGGGCAAAGCGCTCACAGGAACTCGTCAATGGGAGTGCCGTCCTCCTCCAGACGGGTGTCTTTGAGGAAGGCGTGGACGAGGTCGTTGACTTCATCCTTTGTGAACGACGAGGGCTCCGCATTGGTGCTCCTGACTTGATCGAGTAGGTTTGCCCAGCATCCCACCCTCGCTTCCGAGGACTCGGCTGCTGCTAGTTCTGCTGTTGCCGCAGGCACATGGGCAAGGGCATTGGCGGGCTCTGGCTTTGGCGAGCGGGGAGGAGGAGAGGGGGCTACGGGAGGAGGAGCAGGTTCCGGTCCGTTGACTGCTGGTGCTGGAGACTGTTGTTGCGGTGGTGGTGGTGGTGGTGGTGGTGCTGGTTGGGGCGGTTGGGCGAGTGCCTCTGGCTCCACCACCTGTTCTGGAGACGACTGCATCGGGCTGAGAGCGAACCGTATTGAATTGACTGGAGTCAGCAGCAGCAGCAGGCTGTTTCCCTGCAAAGCGTGTGGGAGTTTCCACCAACTGGACTGGGCCTAATGCCTATTGGGGAGGCAGCAGCAAGGGAGTCCAGTGCCAGCAAAAAGAAAGAACGGACGAACGACGACGAGCGTTTCTCTCCGTTCGGACATTGGGTCCACGCTCGTCCGGGCGGCTCGGACAGGGGACACAACTCGGAAATGCCCCGGATTCAGACGGCAACATTGGACAAAAACATTGGTTTGCTCTGTGAAATTCGCGCCCTGTTAGCTCAGTTGGTCAGAGCGTCCGCCTAGTAAGCGGAAGGTCCCCAGTTCAACTCTGGGTCAGGGCACGTGCTTTTTTTCGATTTCTTTTTTGGCTCTTTTGGTTCGCACGTTCTTGTCTTTCACACGTCTGAGGAGATCAGTTCCTGCTTGGTTGCGTCGCTTGGGATTCGCTGATCGGTTGGTTAGCTGGGCCGTCTCCTTGTGATTCCCCTTCGGGGCAAAGTGCCCTTGTGGGTTTTCAGCTTCAGAGTCACAATCCGCCTTTTGCGGGGGAACCGATTCGACCGAGTACCCTGCCGTTCAGGCTCAGGCTCCCTCTCGGACCCTGTTACGCCCATGCTTTGCGACCCGTGTCTCGCTAAAGGGTGTCCTGCGTGACATTTACCTTGATGCGGGAGCCTCTCACGCGAAGAACCCACATCTGTCAGGGCTGAAACGAGCTGCTGTCCAAATGAACCGGCCCCCGCGGTTCCCCGGCTATCCACCGTACGGTACAGCGATGATCAGGATGATGGTGATGATGATAATGAGCACCGACTCTGAACTGAGCACGAACGTCCGAGGATGATCCCACTCTGTCAGACGCAGGGGGGTCTCTACGACACCATCGTAGGTGTTCTGTATAAAAGCTCAAGGGCCTTTGACGTCTACCCACCTTTTCATCATCATCATCATCATCATCCTTCAGTTCCCTAACCGAACTTTCCCATCTCAAACACTCTACAAGAACAAATGGCCCGTACCAACATTAGCATCAACAAGCGCGTCCTGCTCTTCATGGCCGTCTTCCTGGCCATGTTCTGCTTGGCTCAGGCGGCCAGCGTCCCGGCCGCCGCCGAGGGATCCGCCTCGTCGATCGTGTCCTCCGTGACCAAGCGCAGCGGCTGCTGGAGCTGCTGCAAGAGGTGCTACTGCGACTGCCTGGCCCCGATCGCCAAGGGAGCCTCGTATCCGCACGAGCAGGAGGAGAACTCGTACGTCTACTGCAGCGCCGACAAATGCAACGTGAGTAGGGCGAGAGCCTGGTAGTCCTCTAGACAGGTCTCCTCCGTGTGCTGAACACGACCTTCCTGTCCATCATCTCCTCCTTCTCCCTACAGAGCCAGTGCACGGCGTGGCAGGCAGCCAAGCTCTTCTTTGCCATCTGCTAAAGAAGATGAACCTGCAAAATTGGACAGCGGGCTGGACCTGCGATCCATCACGACACACAATACATAGAAAAGCTCGCTTGGTATTAGAAATATAAAAAATGTACAGAACCTTGAGCACCATCCCTTGTTCGCCGTCTCTCTCTCTCTCTCTCTCTCTCTCTGCTTGGGAGATGGAGGGAAGTTGTGAAAACGAGCGACGCCCTCACTCTCTGCGCCTTGCCTTTGGGATCCCTCAAAGCCTCAAGGTCTTCTTGCCAACCTGCGTGCCTCGACAGGTTGGTTGTTGTCTTTTTTCTTGTTTGCTGCGCGATTCGTGCACACAGGTCCGCCACCAGCACACGCACCCCACCGACATCCCTGCCGGCATTACTCGCAGCCAACCCCCCCGTCCTCATATGCCAACGCTACCTCACTGCCACTGCAACTGACCTCGTCCTCATCCCCATTCCCCAACCATTCCCTCTTCTCCTCGTCGCTCCCCCTGATCTCTGGAGCTTCCTTTCCACTCCCCCCAAGATCTCGCAACCCCCCATCACACGCACCTCACACCCTCATCGCTTTGAGACATACAGGATAGTATCATCGCTCAGTCCTCCGTAGCAAGACGGGTGGGAAGTAGGCGGAAGGGCAAAAAAAGGTCACTGGACGAGGGATGCTGCAGCCGGTACCCACCTCCGTGGCAGTCGAATCTCCACCGCACCAGCACGGCGATCCGACAAGCACAGCGTCGCCGAAGGTCACGATACCACCACCACCACCACCAGCATCAGCATCAGCATCACCATCATCATCCCCACCGTTACGATCGGATTCCATACCGTTCGTCCACATCAACCAACCTCCCGCACCCAGGCGTCAGGCCTCTTTTCCATCCCGCATATCCTCCCGTCTGACACCTACGCGCCATGCCCTGGCGTCCCTCTTTGTCCGATCGGCGACGACCATGGAACTGATACCCGCCGTGTCGCGACCGGACCCGCCATCGCCGGCGGACGGGCAAGAGCAGCTCGGGCAGATACCCGAGGGACGTCAGGTCTCGCTGGAGCGGATACCGGAGGGACGCCGAGAGGGCGACCTGCGTGATCGTGCGTCGGGATCCTCTCATCGACCGGGAAGAAAGAACTCTTTCCCGGCGGTCACGTTCATCAAACGAGTCGCCCGCATGCTGCGATCGTCCTTGACGACACGGCGCCCGTCATCGTCATCCTCCCCGAGATCCTCGGCTGGCAGTCCAGGAGGGAGCGCTGCGAATCCGAGGACGCCGACATCCTCGACCGTCGCGTCGTCGGTTTTTCGACCTCCGTCGGCGCGGGGAAGCGTCAACGCATTGAGCCTCGGAACGTCCGGAGGCAGAGGGTCCGGCACCTGGAGCCCGGCGTCGACCGCCAAGCGACGAAGCAAGCGGGACTCTTCGAAGCGGGATTCGCAACGTGATTCGAGAGGAGGGAGCGGCATCACGGGTGGGAAGAGGACCTCCTCTTACCTGCTGATGGACCCATCGTCGGCTGCTTCGAGCGCCGCGAACACCCTCGACCGAAATCCCATGGACGCATCCCTGTCGCTATCCGGAGGAGGAGGAGGAGGAGGAGCACCCACTGGCGGTCCCCATTTTGCGGCGGCCGTCAGAAGACAGTCGACGCAGCGGAAGCACTCGTCGCTGAGACGGTTGAGCGGGGTCGCGCTCGACTTCTGGAGGAGCGTCGGCGGGAGCGAGTCCTCGATCGGGTCCGGCAACGGCGGAACCGGCGTGGATCCCGAGCGAAACGGGAGCAACGGACGAAGGGCCACGGAGCAGGACGCGACGGACGCCAGGAACGGGTTCACGGAGAAGCGGCAGGGACGCTTCACCGTCAGACACAACATCAGCATCCGTGGCCTCCGGAAACCGAAGCGGACCTTCACCTTCGTCAAGGAGACCGACGCGACCGGGAGTGTCGCCGATGGACCGGGTCCCGACCAGGGCATGGTGGCTCCTGCAGCCGACTCGGACGGACACGGTGGCGTCTC
Source organism: Thoreauomyces humboldtii (assembly GCA_027596035.1). Classification (NCBI taxonomy): domain Eukaryota; kingdom Fungi; phylum Chytridiomycota; class Chytridiomycetes; order Spizellomycetales; family Powellomycetaceae; genus Thoreauomyces; species Thoreauomyces humboldtii. The sequence continues at coordinate 3,562 of JADGJA010000676.1, read as the reverse complement.
CACCGTCGCAAGCAGCTTCATCACCACCACCACGGGAACCACGCGAGGAGGAGGCGACGGAGACGACGAGCACGACGACGACGACGAAGAGGACGGGACGAGTCGCATGTCCTTCTCCACCTTTGAAGAAACCATCGCCACCACGACCAGCATCAGCAGGTTCACCTCCTCCACACCCTCCCTCCCCGACGCTCCAAAGGACACCCTCCGCGTCCTGCCCCTCCTGGCACTCTTCTCCATCCCCACGCCACCGTCCCACTCCCCCGTCTCGAGCGAAGGAGGGCGGGGCGGTGGGACGACGTGCACCACGCCCGAGCACTACGAGGACGACGAGGATCCCGCCGACGCGTCGCCCCCGACGACGACCGCGGTTGAGACATCCGGACACGTCCACCCGCGGACGAGATCACGATCCCCGTCCCTCACCCACGAGGAACTCACGACCAGCACCGTGACCAGCCGAAGCGGGAGACAGTTCACGGTCCAGAAGAGGGTCGTGAGCAACGTGGCGTCCCAGCAGAGTCTGAAGAGCGACGAGTGCGAGTCTTGTTCTCTTTGTTGAGGACGTCCGGGGGAGAGAGAGGGACTGACGGGGGCGGTGTGATACATTTTGTGTTTGTCGTATTTCCCCATCCATTCATAAGCTATACCATCTTTCATTTTCTTCTGCATGGACCTTGGCCGCTCTTGCCTCTGCCTCAGAATCATACACCATCGGACTCTCCACACCGTCTGCCGTTCTCCAAACGGGTGTGCTTTCGACTCGTTTCGCAAAATCGCGCCCCAGAGAAATTCTCTGTCAACATAACTGACTTGCTTGAGTTCTACTGAGAGGCCTTTTGGAGAGGAGGATGACTCGACGATGGACATGGAAGCTCTCAGTTCCCACCAGCATCAGATGGAGCTCGACGAGGAAAACCAAAGACGGATGGACTACGGGTACGATACCGGCGCACCGAACGGACGGGCAGAGTCCCCCATGGGCTTCAAACGGGAGCGAGGATCGGAACGCGAGCAGTTATCTGATGCGGATGGTGCGGGTGACGAGACGATGTCCATCGCGGATTCGGGCACGAGCTACGGCGTCCAGGGTCGGACGGGCTGACTTACTATCCGAAGACTGTTCCGCAACTCGGCGGGACAGGAAGAGGAGCGAGCAGAGGTTATCACAGACATGAAGATTGCAAATGCGTACCTGAGACAGCTGAAGATCATTGAGGCTCAGGAGCGTCTGCTTGAGGGCACCTCGACGAATCCTGAAGCTGATCGCAAGCGGAAGCGTAGACGTGTGAGGGAGCATGTGGAGAAGATGAAGGAGGATCGACGAGGAAAGGGACAAGATGATGGAGATACCAGGCGAGGACCTCCTGTGTTCCTCAAGATCAGGAATCCATCAGGTACATTTAGACCGATCGGGTTCTTCCCACGTTTCTTTAAAGCTGATACTACAAGTCTGCAAAATATAGCTTCCCAGCTCGGCCCCAACACACCCGGCACTGCTCGCACCAAACGCATGATGGCCCAAACACCGAGCGGATCGGCTCCTGGAGGTGGCGAAGACTATTTTGGATCGAGCAACTAGAGCGGCGAAGCCGTGCATGCACAAGCAGCGGGCACCTTTGAGGACGTACGGGATTTGCCATCAGTCGTTCTCTCAGCTCAGCTCCATCAGACTGCGCCAATCTCGCCTTGAGAAGTGGGTGTGTATAACAGGGGCCTCGGGTGCCTGGACGGTCTGAAACAAAAACAGAGCGCGGAAACCGTGCATGAACGAACATGCGTGTGATTACGGGCACCCTTTGAAGACGTTACGGATCTGCTACATCGTAGAGCCCTCATATGTAACACTGTAGAAATTGGAAGATCTCGCTCGGGTTTACGCCATAGCACTGGAAACACTACATCTACAAAGTATCGCCGTCCAAATAACCGAAAGGAACGGCCCTGCCCACCTTGGAGCTCAACTTGGCCAACTCGATGACCCTGATGACATCAGCGGCCTGCTCTGGTTTCACCATGAGACTGTCGGGTCCTTTCCCCAGTATCGCATCCGCCACGTTGTCGAAGAAGGCCATGTAGTCACCCCTTTCCGTGATCACCGGTCCCGACCGCCGTCCTTCGACGCCCTCAGCGACGTGAAGACGTCCGCTGTGCTCTGTGGCTTCCACGCCGTAGTCCGGGGAATCTGGGGTCTTTCGAGCCCTCAGCTGCTCCTCCTGGACGTCGACGCCCGATTTGACGAAGGTTCCGCGGACGAAGTGGATGGTGTAACGTGGGCTGGGATGGGTGGCCAGCATGGTGGATTTCAGGGTGACGAGACGGGGATGAGGGTCGGTGTACAGGAGGTTGATTGTGAACGCGTCGTCGGTGACGGCGGAGAGTTGACGGAGGTTGAGGACGTGAGCGGTGATGGAGTTTGGTGGACCGAAGAGGGTGAGTGCTTGGTCGATGAGATGAGCTCCTGTTAGTAGGAAACAAGTCCGAGCGAAATCAGTCGACTTTTCGGTGGTGTGAGGGGTGACCCAGCCATCACAGCGAGGGTAAGCTTCCCGAGATGCGTCACATCTTCATCAGGAACGTACCCAGATCGTAGATGATCCCAGAGCCCGGTATGTCCTTCTCCTTCCACGAACCCTCGCGGACCGTGTTTCGGTACCTCTCGAAGCGGGAGTCGAACTCGACCACCCTTCCCAAGTTGCCATCCTCCTCCTCCTCGATGAGTTTCTTGACCGTGAGAAAGTCACCGTCCCATCGTCTGTTCTGGTAGACTGCGAGGATCTTCCCCTTCTCCCTTGCGAGCGCGATCAGCTCGACGGCCTCTGCCGAGTGGACCGTGAAGGGCTTCTCGACGATGACGTGCTTCCCGGCCTCGAGGGCTTGCTTGCACTGCTCGTAGTGGAGAGAGGTTGGGCTTGTGATGATCACGAGCTCGATGTCCTGTGATGCGAAGAAGGCTTTGGCGTCGGTCGAGACAGGGATAGCCTCGTAGTGCAAGACGGGTTCGTCGCGGGTCCTCAGGAATGACTTTAGGTTGAGCCTCGTGTTGGCTGTGATGAATGGAGCGTGGAAGACCTGAGCCGAGAGACCCCCGCCGACGATTCCGACGTTGATGATGGGTGTCATGATACTGTACTTCCCGTGTGAATGTAAGCTACGGTATAGCGATGGCGATGTCTTCCCTGCAGATGGCGAGGAGCAGAGGGATGCCTTCGTGTATTTGTCGGCGTTGCATCGTCCCGAGGAAGAAACAAAGAGGTTCAAGCTAGCTGTATTAGCTTCTCACGTACCCATACGCTGCAACGCGAAAGACCAACAACAGCAACACATCCTGTATGTTGCTCATCTCCCAAAAACTCATCCATCTTCACTGAAACAAGACTCACCTCAGGGGACGGCGCGGAAGGGGCTGCCGGCTTCAGTTACGACGCACAGTCACGGATACAAACGGGGAGGCAGGCATTTCTTTTTCCACGGGAAATGGCACGGTCGACGCCCACCCCGGATTGAACAAGGAAACTGGTCAGTAGTACTACGCATCGTCTCGGTCCCAGATGCGTTACTG
>JADGJA010000675.1:0-12677 GCA_027596035.1 Thoreauomyces humboldtii | reverse complement strand
AACCAGGTGCATACAGTCCGGATATGGCAGCCCCACCCCTGTCTCTCTCTCTGAGACCAGGGCAACGGGAAGGGAAAGGAGAGGTGGGATGGGGCTGCCATATCCGGACTGTATGCACCTGGTTGGCTGGCTCTGTGTCCTTCTTTTTTTCTTCCCGGCGAGAGGGCAAGGGGGCCGATGGATCTTTTATAACCGTCTTATCAACCGAAATCCGCCCTCTCACTCCTGCCACTCACAGACTTGCGTTGCGTCGGGCTTGCCTCATCCCTGCATACATCCTCATCCCCTCCTCACCTCATCCCCTCATCCTCCTGCGCCCACCGCTTCGTTGACCTCCACCAGCGTGCATCATGTCTGTCGACGAGCCTGCTGTTGTAACCGGCGTGGCTCCCGAGAAAGCCGTGCCTGAAAAGGGTGAGATATGTCGCATGCGGCAAGCTCTTCGAGACAAGACGTCTTCGGTGGACTGACAGGCTTCGTTTCCTTCGCGCTTTCAGTCAAACTCGAGATCCACGATGCCGACGCTCATGAGCTCGTACACGAAGAGCAAGATGCAGAGCTTGAGGAGCTTCTGAAGACTCCTCCGCTCGAAGGCCTCTCCGATGATGAGGTTGCCCGCCGTATGGCTACTTGGGGTCCCAACTCTATCCCCGAGCAGAAGAAGAATGCTCTCCTCAAGTTCCTCCTCTTCTTCACCGGTCCGCTTTCGTACCTTCTCGAGATCGCAGCCATCGTCTGCGCCGTCGTCGGGAAATGGATCGAGCTCGGCATCCTGCTTGGTGTCCTCATCGCCAACGCGTGCATCGGTTTCCACGAGGAAGCCAAAGCCGAATCCGCTCTCGACGCACTCAAGAACACTCTCGCTGCCAACTGCCGAGTTTGGCGTAACAGCGTCCTGACCGAGGTGGAGGCCAAGAACCTCGTCCCTGGCGACATCATCGCCATCCGTCTCGGTGATATCATCCCTGCCGATGCCCGACTCCTCGGAATCGGAGTCACTGGAGAGGAGACCGACGGAACTCTCCAGATTGATCAGGCCGCACTCACAGGCGAGTCCCTCCCGGTGCACAAAGGCAAAGGCGCCATCGTCTTCTCCTCGTCCATCTGCAAGCAAGGTCAGAACCTGGCTGTCGTCACCAAGACCGGTATCAACACGTACATCGGAAGGGCTGCCAACCTCATCTCCAACACCGACGAGGAGGGGCACTTCCAGAAAATCATCAACAAGATTGGAAACTTCCTGGTCGTCATCTCGCTCGTGCTAGTCTTTATCGTCTTCTGCGATCAGAAGTGGCACAGGGACCAATCCTTCCTGACAGCGCTTACTCGCGTCTTGATTTTGACGTTAGTATTTGCATTAATTTCACCCAGTCCAGGATTCCTGCTTACCTTCCCGTGCTTTCTTCTCCCGCAGTATCGCCGCCATTCCCGTCGGACTACCAACTGTCATGTCCGTCACCATGGCTGTCGGTGCCGGGCAGCTCGCCAAGAAGCAGGTCATCATCAAACGTCTTACTGCCATTGAAGAACTTGCATCGGTTTCGACTCTCTGCTCCGACAAGACAGGCACGCTCACACTCAATGAGCTCACTTTCGACAGGCCTTACCTGTCCATGCACGGCAACACGACCGACGACTTCAAGGGAACAGGAGAGTCTTACACCGACCAGGATTTGCTGACCTACTCTTACATGGCATCGGAGCCCGGAGCACAGGACGCTATCGAGCTTGCGGTTCGTGGTGCGGCCGAAGAGCGAGTCACGATCCTGAAGGAGCGGCTTGGACAGCACGACATTCCGGGTTACAAGGTCACCGGCTTCATTCCCTTCAACCCCGACGCCAAGTACACTGAAGCGACCGTTGTGAACACCACGACCGGAGAGCGCTTCAGGTGCATCAAAGGTGCCCCGCCCGTCATCGTCCGAATGGTGGGGGGTCACGACGAAGCTACTCTCGCTGTCAACGACTTTGCTGCCCGCGGTCTCCGTGCCCTCGGTGTCGCCCGTACCGTTGACGCCGAGATGACCAAGTTCGAGATGGTGGGCATGATCTCGCTTCTCGACCCTCCCCGTCCCGATTCTGCCCACACCATCGCCGAATGCCAGAAGCTCGGACTCAACGTGTAAGTCTTCTTTTGCGCGATCGATCAAAGGCATCAGATTAACCTTTGTTTTCTTTTGCTTTCCAGAAAAATGATTACCGGAGACCAGTTGATTATTGCCAAGGAAGTCGCTCAGCGTCTTGGTATGCAGAGATGCATCCTCGACGCCCACGCGCTGGTCGACCCCAAATACACGGACGAAGAGCTTACCGACCGCGTGATCAAGGCCGATGGCTTTGCTCACGTGATCCCAGAGCACAAGTACCGGGTCGTCGAGCTCCTTCAAAAGCGAGGTCAGCTCGTCGGTATGACCGGTGACGGTGTGAACGATGCCCCTGCGCTCAAAAAGGCAAACGTCGGCATCGCAGTCGAAGGCTGCACGGACGCTGCTCGTTCGGCCGCCGATATCGTCCTCCTTGCTTCCGGCCTCTCTACCATCGTCGATGGTATCAAGACCTCGCGAAGCATCTTCCAGCGCATGCGATCGTACGCTCTGTATCGTATCGCGTCGACCATCCACTTCCTCCTGTTCTTCTTCATCGCCATGTTGAAGTTCAACTTCTACATTCCCGATCTCCTCGTCCTCATGATCTGCATCCTCAACGATGCCGCCACCCTGGTCATCTCCATCGACAATGCGCGTATCTCGAACCGCCCCGACAAGTGGCGTCTCGGACAGCTCCTCAGCCTGTCGTTCATGCTGGGTGCGGGTCTCTGCGTTATCTCGTTCGCCCATTTCTTCATTGCGCGCGACGTCTTCCACGTCACGGACGGACAGCTCAAGACCATCATGTACCTGAACATCTCATCGTGTCCCCACTTTGTCATCTTCTCGACCCGTCTCGAGACGTGGTGGTGGAAGAGCCGGCCATCCTGGGTCTTCCTTGGTGCCATCATCGGCACTCAGATCATTGCGATGGTCATGTCCATCTGCGGCGTGAGTGCTCTCGAGGCTGAGGCAATGTAAGTTCCAGATCGAATCGTCGACCGTCTCTCGTCTTCCATCTTGCCTGTCATACTCACACTCTTTCCGTTTCAACCTTTTTCCCTTCCAGTGGTCCCGCTTGGGGTTTCGGAATCATGGCCGTGTCCCTCGTCTCGTTCATGTTCCTCGACGCCATCAAGGTCTACACGATCCGGTACTGGTCGTTCGAGCTCACGGCGACCCTCTGGCCGTTCGGAGGTCGTCGGGTCGAGCACCGCAAGCGCGTCGCCGCCGCCGCCCTCCACGCCAAGAACATGAGCAACTGGAAGCTCGCCAGGAAGGTCTACCACATGTCGGCCGGCGTCGTCGCCTTCAAGTCTCACCGCAGAGGCGAGGTCGTCAAGCTCCACGGTGACAGCATCAACACCATCAACGTCAACGACGATCGGTCATTGACAGAGTCCGGACTCGACGAGTCCGGAGTCCCCGCTTACTACACTGAGCGTAGCTAGACCCATTTTCCCATCCCCTCCTCCTTCCCCCTGTCGAACCCTCTCTCTCTCGAAGGCCCCGACGCCTTGCAGTCGGCACGGTGCTGGTTTTCCTTTTCTGTTGAGTGCAGGCCACTGACGATAGTAGATAGTAGCGATGGATCTGCCTTCCTGTCGCAATAGGCTTCTTTTAAATCACCTATTTTTACAATGCCGGCTTGCGCTAGTTTCAGTTTTCATTTTCTTTCCATGGAAAAGGTCCTGGAAACCAAAAGCCCCCATCCATGTCAGTAACGTCGGTAAGGTAAGATGAGAAATTTGATCAGACTCTTCATAAGTAGGGGCGTAAAGAGCTCGGCCGATGGGTATGGATCTATTGATTTGTACAAAACCAGGGGGGTGGGTATGGGTTTCCCCCCGTCAAACTAGAGGTAACGGATGTACATTCCGATCTCTGCCTTCTGCGGTGGGAAGGGCGGAGAAGGAGGATGAGGGTCAGGACTTGGGGAGGGACCTCCGTTGCTTTCTGCGCTGAGCGAGACAGCAGAATCGCGATCGTGGTGCCCTGGATCCTTGAAGACGGAAAAGGATTGGGACGGCAGAGTGCTGGCGACCGCCGGAGTCGTCTCCTGGGGTCGGGGTGGAGTGGCCGGCGACGGCGGTGAGAGCCGATCCCCGGCTGCCTGATCAGGCTGCTTTGGAGGGATCGGCAGCCGATGAGAGTTACTAGGCGCGGATGTCGGAGACGCAGGGGTCGACAGCAGTGTCGTGATGTAGCCAGTGGAAGGGACGATGGTGATGTTGCGTGCAGTGGAAGGCACCGGTACCCCAGTCGACAAATCTCCTTTGTTCGGTTCCAAAAGTGTGGCCCAACGACGGGTCTGTCGGGAGTCCGGCAAGGGATCGACTTTGATCATGGACGGCAGCGGATCGGCACTACCCGAATCTGTCTTGGCCTCCAAAGCGGCCGATTGTAACGGGCGATCCGCAGTAGTCTGGGAATGCTGGAATGTCTGCCGCCGCAGGATCGTACTCTTGCGAGACGGCGTCGTCGGAGCGGTGCGGGTGCGCGGTGTTGGTGTGAAATGATCTCGCTCCTCGGCATCCGACCGCGCCATGGGGTTCATGTTGGAGAACGACATGGTGCGACGCCTGCGCATGTCTGCTGCTGGCGGAAGACTGCGTCGGAATGAATCTCGCGCGGAAGAGGACGATTCGCTACTGCTGACGTCGCCAGTGCTTTCAGCACCATTGTCGGTTGCAACCGTATTCCGGTTTCGCAAGCGAGTTTCCAATCCGCCAGCGGCCTCTAAAACGATTTCTCGGAGTCTCTCGTCGTATGCTCCGATGATTGTGCTGTAATCCGAGGCGCGCCTCTGTAAACGTTCTCCTCTTGCCACTTGTGCAGCAGGGCCAGCTGGCGGGCGTCGATCGAGGAGTCCGTTCCCGCCCGGAGTCGCAGGTGTCCCGTCCGTTTCAGGGATATTGGTTGATGGGGTGGGTTGGGGAATCTTCGATCCTCGACGATTGAGGGTTGGAGCGGAGGCGGAAAACCGGGAGACAAGAGTTGCGCGACGTCGGGGTGAGGAAACGGGAGTGATTTGGGGAGCCTCGACGACATCAGCCTCGTCCGATCGCGACACCGGTCGTACGACACTCGACGATCGCGGTCGATCCAGCGACGGTCGCGGTGACACCAAAGGCGTCGTATTTGACGAAGATGGTTCAGCCTGCTTTGCCTCCTTCATGACCAGCTCTCTCAGCTTGATGTCCCAGCCGGACGCAGCGGCGATCATGCTAAGACGTCCCAGCTGGGTGGATTTTGCGATGGCGTCTTCGTCGTCTTCCGACGAGTGTGGAACGGCAGCAGCGGTGGGAATGGGATCAGGTGCACGAAAGCTTCTGGCAGGCGCCAGCGGCGCAGTCGATCTTGGTGCGCTGGCGGGTGCGCCTACCGCTGCTCTGCGATCTGAACTGACGGCAGCCATGGCCGACCGCAGTCGCTCTCTGGCCGTCCGCCGCCTGTCGGCGCCCACGGTGACTCCATGCACTCCAGGAGATGTACCTAGGGCGCTTCGGGAGCTGGCTCCGGAAGACGCAACGGATGAGCACATCGCCGAAGAGGCGGATGTCGATGAAGAGGACAAGGACGTGCTGGAAGTTGTCGTCGCCGAGGAACAAAGGGAAGATAGGGTGGTGGTCGATGGGGAGGAACTGAGCTTTCGGGCGGTCAAGGATTCCTTGCCCTGCGCAAGCAACTCAAGCTGCGGTATCGTGGCAGACGAGATGGGTATTGGGACCGGGAGGCCAGCCTCCCCGGCTATCTGCTGCATCGTGTGGGCTTCGAAACAAAACCCGGAGCCGCTAGACACCTCTGAGCCTCGCCAATGAGCAACGATCGGCCCCTTCCAGCTGCTACGACGGCTGGAGCCGAGTAACGATATGCTGTGGTTGCGCCAAAGAGACTCGGAACTTGAGCGGATTGCGGAGGATCTTGTCCAGACTTGGGTCTCAGAGACAAGGACGTCAAAGCAAAAACGGTGATAGAACTTGTAGATGTCTTCCTTTTCTCTCTCGACGTCTGAGATGGGGACCCTTGCCAGAAAGAGCTTGCTATCGCTTGGTGTTCCTTGAGGGATCGATGAGGATTGACAATTGCTTTAGGACAATGAGAGAGAGTGGGTGAGTTTGTGTGAGTGGGTGGTACAATTTGGGGTGGGCATGTCGCACAAGGGGAAAGTGACTGCATACGAAAAGTGGCTGGTTGCCCTGTGTCCCTGCCGTCTCCCTTTTGCCCTCATCTCTCTCTCTCTCTCGGTTCTCCCTCTCTCGCGGTCCAAAAGAGGAACACTGGGTCCCGCCGACGATTTTCCAAACGGACACTCCCTCCTTCATCCATCTCTCTCTCGAGCCCACGTCCCCGTCTTTCACAGGCTCAAAGCTCAACACCAACAAACCCTCTGCGCACATGCCAGTCGACTCGGAAATCACCGTCGTGCGTGACGCGCCGAGCCCTGCCCCGGAATCAGAAGCTGGCAGCGACCTCCCCGTCTACTCCACCAACGGCTTCTTCTCCTTCCTCGAGTCATGGCGTCCCGCCGGGGAGAGCAGGTCCAGTCGGAGGAACAAGGGCAAGGGCCCGCAGGTCGGGGCCCCGCTGCCCATCAACCCAAAGGGTCTCTTTGCCAACGAGCGAACGTTCCTGTCCTGGATGAACCGTAAGCAAGCAATCGGGCAGTGAAGGAGGAGGCAGTTGCGTGTTTCGGATCTTGTCTCTCAACCCCTCCCTTGCTTGCTCTTTCGTGTAGTGTGTGTCACGATCGGCGGACTGGCGGTGGGACTATTGAACTTTGGCGACACGGTCGGTCAGATGGCCGGACTCGTCTTTGGGCTGATCGCCATCGCCCTGATGTTCTACGCCCTGATGCAGTTCTGGGCGAGGGCAGAACGTCTGCAAGCGAGAGGTGCGTTCCCCTATCTCACATCCAACTCGCCCGCCCGCACAATTTGCTCATTTCTGGAGACTGTGGTGAATGCCTTTTCCAGAGAAGGGAATCAACTTCGAGGACATGACCGGAGCCTTCGCGCTGGTCTCCATCATCTTCCTGGCCGTGGGAATCAACCTGGGACTGAGGTTCATCGTACCCAGCAAAGCATAGCCGCTCGTCCTTTCCTTCGTGAACTCTTTCATATCGTTCCTCGTCATTATTACTTTTACCTTCCATTTTTGCACATCACCTTCCCATCAATACCTAATCACAACGCATACTCAGCATCAGACATGTAGCCAACAACTACCATCATTGTGCGGGCGTAAGCTTCCTGCTTGATGGGCTTTCCGTTCGAGAGCCTGCAGAAATGCTTGATCGGGTTCGACTGTTAGCTCTGGTTCGGCTGCAACTGTTTTGTTCTGGTTCGATGTTTGGCTGCGGTGAAAGATGGGTTCCGGAACGAGAGGGTGTCTCCCAATGCCGAGTCTCGGGTGGTTCACCAAGCGAAGTAGGTGGGGCCGCTGTTGCAGTGGGGACAGCAAGGAAGCTTGCTTTTGTATGATATTGTTGGGTCCCAGTCTTGAGGAGCAGTGTGAGTGGGCTCTGGCCGAAATGTTTTCTGATCTACAGATACAGGTGTTTTTGCAGAGGAGAGTGGTTGTGTGTGAGTGTGTGTCTGTGTGTGCGAGGTGTGCGTCCAGGTGTGCGTCATGCCCTCGTGCAAGAAGCGAGCGTCTCGAAACCTTCCTGTGGTCCATATGCAAAGTAAGGTTCCCACCCGTCCCCACCTGAAACCGCATTACCATCCCAAGCAGCAAACCTCCTACTGTACAAGTCTCGAGGTCGCAAACATGGACGAAGCTGCCCTCCTCATGTCTCCCGTGCAGGGCGAGCTTGCAGACATCCCAGAGGTCGTCGTCCTGGACAGTCCCAACGAACCGCAGCAGGCCCAAAGTCGTCCACCTCCCACAATGCCTTCCTCTTCCTCGTCCGCCGCGGCAGAAAAGACAGCTACACTGGATCCCGCACCTCCTCGCAGAACCAACACTAGGCACAGCATGCACTTTCCTCTGTCGACCGTTGCGTCAGCCGCTGAGGCCGACGGATACCGGACCGAGAGGTATTGGCCAGAGGTTCAGTGTCTTTGATGCAGGACGTCTTACTGAAACCTTCTACGATAGCCTCAACGGGGAGGCACGTGCTCGTAAAACGAGAAGCTTCTCGCAAGCTTCCATTGGTTCGGACGCTAGCAGGCTCTCGTACCGCACCATCCCTGGAAGCCAGATGGGAGACGACGGATATGCGCCTGGGGGTGAGTCTGGTCTCACCGGCACCGAACCCGGCAGGTCCTTCTTGCTTACCTTGCAGCATCGCAGTGGTCTACCAGTATTACAAAGGCAAATTCGCTCTCCTTCCCGACTTCAACACCGTCGCCTGCCACGGCAGCGGACTCGCTCCCAAAATTCACATCGACTCGACTACCGAAGCCACTGCCTTCGATCCAAAGCTGCAAAAGGGTCTCACCACCGACGGTGAGCGGATAGGATCAGATCTCAAAAGCCTTTCCCTCGGTTATGGCTGACATCACCTTCGTGCAGTGGGCAACTTTGCTGTCAGGTTCACAGCGCAGATCCGCCTACCACACGCTGGTCAGTGGACGTTTTATCTAAGCTCCAACGATGGGTACGTACGGCTCCAGTCTTCGCTGTTGCCCAGGTCGAGTCTTAACGCTTGACTCTCGAAGATCCGCCCTGTTTGTATCGGGGAAAAAGATCATCGATTTCGATGGATCGCATTATGCGGCCGAAAAGGAAGGAACCGTAAATATCGAAAGGCCAGGCTACTATCCGATTTCGGTAGCCTTCTTCCACTGCAACGGCAAGATGTTGGAAGGTAGGATCTGGAATCTGTCCATGTTCCGGCATGGATTCACTCATGCGTACGTTTCAACTAGGTCTGCGAACCGGGGCCTCCTTGACCCTCTCCTACTACTTTCCGGGGACAGGGTGGATTCCTTACACCAAAGATCGTGTTGCGAAGACCATTATCCCCGAGTCCGCATTCGTTCACAATGCTCGAGACGAGCAAATCGCCCACATCCTGGCTTCGTCCTCGTCGGAGGAGTGGAGTGTGTCCGGAAACGGATTGGACGACCAGTTCACTCGGGAGCAGGTGCGGGAATCACTGCTGGGTGAGAGTGTTGGCTAGGCAGGGCTGGCCGTTTCTCACATAATCTGCACTACTCTAGGAGTTTACTGGCATGTCCGAACGGCTTATGGAAGTGCAGAAGGCGCTGCTTCAGGAGCGTTCACACTCGCAGGACCTTATCCGGCAACTGGCAAAGTTCTCGCTTTTCGAAAGCACCTCGCTGAACAGTGATGATTTCTTGAAGACGGAGCACGTAGAGGCATTTTCTGACGAGGACGTTGTCAAGATGCATGAAGATCAGGTGCGTGGCAGTCTGTCCACTTCTGTACAGGCTATCAACCTAACCTTGCTTAACGCCATGTCGAAGACCAAATTTGTTGAACACCATTTGCAAGATATCCAACGCCTGAAGCTGGGATACTTCTTTTCCCTTGGTGTGCAGTTGAAGCTTCTCACAAAACAGAACAACTTCAGCGTTCAGGTAAGTTTCTTGATTGGATCTTCATGTCATCGAAGCCAATCTACAACACCTCTGTTTGTAGGATGCTTACGAGAGATGCGCGAGCGAGAAGGTTCCTGTGCAAAAATGGCCAAGCTTCCTCCGGGCCGTAATGGCCGAGCACAGTGAAACGAAGGAGGACGAGGCCCTCGACATCGAAGACGCCTCACAAACCGCACACTAACGTCTGAGAGACTGGGCGGCGCCCCAAAGTCCTCAGCGTGCAGGCACCTACACGCATCCCGCCATCACAGTTAGCAGTTCTCGGTTCCCCGCAGCACCACCCCCACCGTTCAGCATCATAGTTTAGGTCCTTTGACGGTGAGGGGAAACCGGCTCCCTCACCCACACATTGGCCTAGCGTCCGTTCCCACTCATCATCATCCCCTGGCGCTGCTCCTTCTAGTAGCGTAGTAGTCAAATATCAGTGCACTGATTTTTTTGGACATGCCTCTCGGAAACTTTTGGGCAAGACCCTCCTTCACGACGTGGTGGACGTCGAAGAAGGTGTCGACGACGTCAGTGCTCCCGAGGACGTGGTCCGGGTCCTGGCCATCCACGCGTCGCACGCGACGGTCCCTCCGGGAGCCACGATGTCCTGGAGGAGGTTCTGCAGGACCCAGGCGGTCAGACCCCATATCCTCTTGCCTCCGACGGTCCAGTTGGGGACGACCCTGGAGGATCCGCGGAACTCCTCGGTCCGGACGTCGCGGCCGCACAGGAGGTGGGCGAGGGGCACGCTGAAGACCTCGCTGACCTCTGTCGCGTTGGGGGACAGGGACGCGACGGAGGAGACGGTGGGTACGTGGCAGAGGACGGGATGGATGAGGATGGTGTGGGAACGGTCGGGGAGGGGATGGAGGACGCCGAGGACGGTCACGTCCACCCTGGGTATTCCCACCTCCTCCTCGGTCTCCCGCAGGGCTGTGTCCACGATGTCCCTGTCGCCTGGATCCTGCGACCCACCCGGGAACGAGACCTCTCCGCCGTGACGTCTGAGCTTTGCGGAGCGGAGGGTGAGGAGGACGGAAGGGTCGTCGTCGATGGTGACCAAGGGGATGCAGATGCCTGCGTGACGCCAGGTGGTGTTGTCGGGACCCTTGTAGCGCCATGGCGTTGAGGGATGTCGATGGATGTGGGAGTGGAGTCTGGAGGTGAAGAGGGAGATGGTTGAGGAATCCAGTTGCAGTGTGCCAGGGTCGAGAGGCGATATGGGTAATGGCGGTTGAACTGGCGCGGATGGTCCCGGTGGTGAGCGAGGACCTGAGGAGAGGCAGCGCACGAGGGCGAGACGGGAGAGCAAGGACATGTCGTGGAGTTCAGTTGCGAGATGGGTTCAGACGTGAGCGAGACGGGGTTGGTTGAGGTGGGGTTTGGGTTGGTGGCTATGGATTCACTGTGCTGGGGCTGCGCGAGCGGCCAGCGGCAACAACCGTTTTTCTTGCGTTTTGGTTTCTTTTCCTCGCTGCGATGGGTGACGCTTTGCCTCTTGTGTGCATTGTGTTGCCCCTTTGCCAGCCCGCCAAGAAGGAAGAAGCTACTGCTGTACATCCCGAGGAGGGAAAGCGGCGAGCGGCATACTGTTTGCATCATTTGCCATTGAGGAAAGCGCTGGGAAGAGGGTGTCGGTCTCCATAGGTTGTTGGATCGACTTGGGTACAGTACAGCTGACCATACAGTACAGCATGTTGACTGCATGCTGCCGATCCCGGATAGGGAGGGGATGGCAAACTTTCCAGCAGTTCCGCATGGCCGCTCCCGCGAACCCGTGCACTTGTTAGTGCGGTAGCAACGGATATCCCAACAAACGTGCGGTACAGTACAGTACAGTCCTGTCCTGTACAGTCCACGTACGGACTGTGCTGGGCCAATGGAATGGGGCGAGTGTGCAGCATCGGGAAAACAAAAATTAATCTTCGAATTCCTGGAAGAGTTCTGCCGTACACTCCGTAAATTGTTTTGCCAGGCCAGGACCCGATCCTGGCGAGTTGTAAACTTACGAAACAGACGGTGCTGAATGCTGGTCATGGTCGCTCATCGGTGACCAAGCTGGTCCAACTTCCGAGCATCATGAACCCACGACCTGCCTGCAGATCGGAAGAGGAAATATTTTTTTGAGCGGGAAATTGATGTCGGACGGACGTGCAGCCCGGACTCGGAGCGCTGAGCCGGTGCTTCTTACAGGGCCTCCCCCAGACACTCGTCTCGTGTGATGTTCATTCAACTTCATTGGCCGAGGCATGTTGTAGGTTAGGGGGACCGCGGGTCGCAAGACCTTCCTCCTCGTTTTTGTTGCCGGCGGCGGATGACCACCTGCCGGACTGCGAGCCAGAGGGCGTTTCGCTACCAACGTCGTGGTACGGATGTCCGGGGTCCCTTCTAGAGGGCCCAACCTCCGTCGCCGTACGGGCTTTTGGAGACGAAAGGGCAGGGAGACAAGCGCCCGCTCTCGTGCCTTTGCATCTCCCGCCTCTTTCCTTCTTTGTCGCCCAACCTCGCCTGTTCCCCACAATCGCTCTGACAGAGCCCGGCTACGATGGAGATGGTTGCTCAGACAAACAAGGGACCAGCGACCACAACCTCTATGGGGCCTTCCCGTGATAGTAAAGCACCACCGACTTGATCCCAACTTTCCCTGAGTACATGGCAGACGGCTACGAATGTCTAGGCCGTACGCAGCGTCGTTTCTCAGTGCGTACTGTATGGGTTTTTGTGTTAAAGAGAAGAAAGATGCTATAATAATGAAAGAACGTGCGGGCCCACCCTCTGGTTTGTCCTCAACGCTGCTCCTGCTTCTTGAAATTGAACCTACGGCCAGACGTCAGCATCACCCTCGTCAGCCGGCTCATCGTTCGAACCCAAGTAATCGCGGGACATTCAGCGAAACCCTGTTGATCCCTGCTGGGTGAATCAAGAGTCGGGACACCGAACGCCGACGGGCACAAAAAAGGGCAAAGGAACGAAAACAGCGACGACCTCCCCGGTGACGATCCCAACTCACCACCTCCCACCACCCACCACC
>JADGJA010000674.1:0-12701 GCA_027596035.1 Thoreauomyces humboldtii | reverse complement strand
GTTGGAATGGTTTGCTGACTTCGCTCTACAGGAAACCGTCACGGTGAAGCAGAGTTTCTTGGGCAAGCACGGCAAGCTTGATGACGTTCGGTATAGCAGAGCTTTCCGCTTCGTTCAGGAAGACACGTGATTAGAGATCGGTTCGTAGAAGCGACCGTTGTGTATTATGGAGAAGACTATCATAAGCAACAACAGCAGCAGCAAGCGGGTCGTCGCGGACTTGGCCGGGCGCAAACAAGAGCCTGTGGGTTTCTGGACAGCGTCGTTTCGGTTTCGCGCAAACCGGGTTGACACGATTGACGCCGAGAAAAACCGTGCGCGAGGTCCAGCAATCTTCTTCGAGATGGGGACCCGGACGTCAGGCACCCTCGCTCTTGCTTCCTTATGGCGTGCTCCTCGGATCACTACCAGCCTTCCATCCATCCGCCATCGTTGCAGCCTCAATGCTGGAAGCGCGCCTTCGGCTTCAAAGGTATGACTTTATCTTCATCGCTTTCTACTTTGTTACTGACTTGTCTACTTTTCAGACGACGTTGCGTGGAAGGACCATCATGGTACAAACACTTTTGAAGGCCGAAACAACTCGCTGCCCAGCAGTGCTTCAGACTATCGCTGGTCCGGACGCCATGAAGCGGCTGATTATGTTGAGGGACTCGGGAGAGGTGGTACCAAGAAGTATCTATGAACATGTCCTTCCTCAAAGTTTGGACATTGCAGACGCCTCTACTGCGCGGCAAGTGCTCAAGTTTCTGCTGCGCGATTCGAACCTAACGGATGAAAGGCTCGTTGGCTGTGCCATTGCCTCGAGTCCTGTAGAGCGTGGCCCGGGCATCAGCCCTGGCGTTGCCAGCTTACGAGAAAGCAAGGAGTGCTTGCGAAACCTCGATTGCGATATGTTTGTTTTGCTCTTATCCATCGCTGTAGCCGCAAAGGAAACCAATCTCTGTGTGCAAATCATGGATGTTGCTTCGGACCTGCGAGTGGAACTGGCTGGACCAAGCCTTGCACAAATCTTTCGGCATTTTCTGGATTATAGGAGTCCGTAGGTCCACAAACACGTGCTACAGAGAGCCTTGGACGCGTATCTCTGCATGTTGGCTCGTGGCTTACGACCACTGGAGGACGATGACGCCCATCGCCTCGTGCAAAATTTGGTTCGCCTGCGGCGTCCAGATGAAGCATGGGATGTAATGCTCCGGTCGTTTCCAATCAACCTTCAATTCTCTCCGCAAACCTTCCAATTCGTGATCTTGAGCCTGTTGAAAACTGGAATGCTTGACACGGCTCTAGAGGCGTACTATGCAATGCAGAGAGCTGGCTTGATGCCACAACGCTGATATTTCGGAGTTTTATCTCCTATCTCGCCCAAAATCATGACGAGGAAAGCTTTGGAAGAATGAAGTCGATATACGGTGATATGCAAAATTGCGGCCTCGCTCTCGACACCTCGACAACCGCCATCTTCTCGAGTGCCTGCGCATGGCAATGAGACAGGGAGTGAAGGCAGGGGTGTGCCGGGGAAGCCGCCGAACATCGAGGGCCGGACCTTTACGTCCGACCGCAAGTCATGATGCAAACTGCTCACTTGTCCACCACATTGTGGGAGTCCTCGACATGTGCGGTCCCAGCCCCAGGGTGGCACATCGCGTTGAACGATTGTGCCTCACTTTAGCCTTAGTAGCGCTAACCGTTCTTACGGAAAGCAGGAAGCTACGTTCTGGCGGTGGGTTCTTTGTTTACGAAAATATTTTAGCAATGGCAAAAGAAAACAGTAAAACTGGATTTTCCAGGGGCAGGCGCCGGCGCTCATACGAATGCTCGAGATGCGGACATGATGAGATCCGCATCACTTCCCCGGGCACAGCATATTCAGCAGCAAGTTATTCTCCCAATCGACCACGTCTCGTCCAGCATGTCCGCTCGCGCACTCCTTTCCCCTTTCCCTCCCGGCCTTGTCCATGGCTTCGCCGAGCTGGTGGACATCCCACAAGCCCACCCCCGCCGGGTGATACATGAGTCCCTGCTCCGCAAGCTCATTGAAGGCCATGACCCTCATCCTGCTGAAACGACGGGTGACAGGCGGTGCGGTCGTGTCGGCTCGCGCGGCGTAGTGCTGTCCGGACCGGATGATCAGAGGCGTGGCGGGATAGGTTTCAGCGAGGAGCGAGGCAAGGACGGGGAGGGACTCTTTGAAGTGGGAAAGCGACCCGTAGCCGGCGTCCCAGTTGGTGAGAGAGACAACCACAGCGGTTGGCTTACGAGTGGATAGCGATGCATCCCACTTCGGTAGCTCTTCCGCTTGCCTGGTGGCATCGACTCCGTCCTTCCATCCACCCCAGTCGAGGAGTCCCTTCCAGAGATACACGTATAAGACCTCCGTGGCGTTTGCGCCTACGTGCAGGAGATTGTCGGCCCGATCTGGAGCGATGCCTTCTACGCCTATATGCCAGTCGGCGCACTGGCATTGGCTGCTCCACTCATCATGAAACTTCGTGCACCACGCCCCCTCGCTCGATAAAGCTTTTACGCCGCGGCGGATGTTGCTGTCGCCGAAAAGATGGAGATAGGGATGTCGAGGTGTAAGGCATGTGCTTTTCCACTCGGAGTACCCGTGCACATCATAACGACAGGCGTAAGGCACCCAGGTGCGATTCGAATAAGACGAGAGTAAGGCCGGTGAAGTGGTGTTTTCAGGATCCTGCATCTTCAAGGCAGACAACGGGGATAGGTATGTCTCGGGCACCCATCGGCCGGGATGGTTGCCGTTTCGGCAGTACGGAAGCGATTCGTATGTCTTGGAGGTTAGGCGGGTCACCGTGTCCTCTGTTGAGAGCAGAAGAGATGGCACTAGTGTCAAGCTTGGCGTTGTCAAGTAAATGGGAAGTGGTGTAGGATCCCAGAACACCTGGCGCGGCTCCTCGTAGTTCCAAAGGTAGTCGCTGTCTGGCGAATGCAACGGGTGAGGACGATTTGGTGAGAGCACGGCCTCCGCTTGCAAACTTACATTCCAAAACACCCTGCAATTCGAAGACGTCGGGGTCTCTCAGGTGCGCAGTGATGTTGTATACCCTATACCCAACTTCGCTTTTCCTCCCCTTCAAGACCACCCACTCCCGGCCAACTTCGACTGCATGTGTGAAGTCCACTCCTTCAGCCCTGATATCCGCGCTATCCGGCGGCCATCCCTCCAATACCGGTGGTGGGTCCATCGGGTCGGAGACGTTGTACCAAGGTGCGGCTGCCATCGAGTCACCCCAATCCACGACCACCAACCATCCGCAGAGCGGTTCCGAAGTTACAGGGATTGCAACTTCCGGTGACGTCGTTGGCGACAGCGTCGGAAAGACAAGGGCAGCCTTGTCGCCGTTTTGCGACAGGATGGAG
The DNA here is from genome assembly GCA_027596035.1 of Thoreauomyces humboldtii. Classification (NCBI taxonomy): domain Eukaryota; kingdom Fungi; phylum Chytridiomycota; class Chytridiomycetes; order Spizellomycetales; family Powellomycetaceae; genus Thoreauomyces; species Thoreauomyces humboldtii. The sequence goes on along the minus strand of JADGJA010000674.1, from coordinate 9,317 downwards.
AGATCGTGCACAGTGAGTAAGACGTCCGCACCACACAGTCCGTCGATGAGGGACTCTCGGCTGTTTGTCCATGGCCGCTCCCGGAAATGCGTCGGCAGCGTCTTCTTTTTGCCTGCTTTCAGCTGATCGCTTGCAATCGACAACCGAAAGGAAGCATCCTCTTTCCCAGTTGTGTCAGTCCGAATCACATCCGCGTCGAACGGAGGTCTCGCCCTCCAGATGTGTGTTTTGACGATATGGGACAACGCATCGGGCGAGTAGGACAGCGTAGCAAGGAGCGACAGCTGGATGAACAGAGCGAGCGCGATACAGGTGACACGGGTGAAGAGCTTTCGAGGGGAGGGGATAGGAGCCGGAGAAGGAAGGATGATGACGGGCAACGACGGTGGCCCCATTGCTAGCAATACGTTTGAGATAGGTTGTCAATCTTGAAGCATGTCCTCTGACCTGAGGCGACTGCGCAACAACGCGATGAGATCAATTTCCGCATGACCGCATTGGGCTTAATCAACAAGACGTATTCGACAGGTCCTGCCTCAGGCTGTTGCGACAATGCATGGGAAATGTCATACCGGTACAATGGGAGGGGAAGGTGTTGAGAGTACATGTATAGGTGGTGTTCGGAGGGAGCTCATTATATACAGGTCCGGTTTGTGCAGCGAGGATTCCTGCGTACAGAGATGTCCAATCTTTGTCGAACATCGGTTTTTCGCAGCCGTACTCCCTCCTGGAAGGTGATCGTAGCTGAACCGCCAGCTGGCTCAGTCCTGCATCAATGGCTGGCGGTTGAGCTACGATAACCTCCGGGAGGGAGTACGACTGCGAAAAACCGATGTTCGACAAAGATTGGACATCTCAATTCTCGCCGCACAAACCGTATTCGGTGAGTACGAATTCGCCAAACATCGCTACGTGATTTACGTGTCTCAAGTTGATAGTAGCTCAACCGCCAGCTGGCTCAGTCCTGCATTGATTGCAGATTCAATTCCGCCGATATGAACGCTGTTCGTACGGCTTGTCGAGTGGCTAAATTCCGAGGCAAATTCCGAGCCGTATGCTCCATAATACATACAAATCTTCGATTCGTCGTTCAACGTCCCCATCGCTGTCGCCAATGGAGTACCAAGCTGTAAGAAGCCTCAAGGAGGCGTTGGATCTGAACCCACAGTGTTTTTGATGCAGTATTCGCAAGTTGTGGGTTGTGGGGTCTGTTCGACTCTGTTGTGCAAAAGCGTCTTGGTTGCAGTTAGCGACCCTGACCCTAACGCGCTGCAGTAGATATCATGGTACCACGTTACTACGGTGTGTGGTTGTTCCGCTTTCTCTGGAAGGAGCACATTCCCCGTCCAATACCCTCCCTCGACCTTCTTAGCAAAGGTTCACCGAACGGTCGTCTTAGGCTATTCAGGTGCTTTGAGCAGATTCGACGCTGCAGAAAGTCGGTCAGGATGATGGGATCAGCGCCCGCCCCAGTGGACACCTCTACAGCCACCACCGCCACTACGACCGTTTACCCAACATCAGCCGGCCTACGAAGTTCGCGAGAGGTTTCTCTCAACGCCGGGCTTCCGTCGGCACATTCCAACTCCATCTCCCTAAAGCAGCTCAACACGTCCTCCATCTCCTCAGCCGCCCACGCTGCCCTGGGCGACCACCCAGACCGTCGACATCCGATATACCTCGGCGACTGGAAGCGATCCATTCCAAACGTCCACGACGATATCGCCAAGGACGATCTCGACGAGCCTCACATCAAGCGAAAGCATGCCATCTTGGAGCAGCATCCTGAAATCGTCAAGCTGTACGGCTACGAACCCTTGACAAAGTACGTCGCGGTGCTCGCCGCATCGTGCCAGATCGCTCTCGCCTACTACTTCGGCAAGGTCAACACGGAGTCGACGTGGCAACTGCTTGTTTCGGTTTACGTCGTCGGGGCTTCTCTCACCCAGGTCTTCGGAGTCCTGATCCACGAGGCTACTCACAACCTCTGCGGAGAGTCCTTGGCCATGAACCGATTCGTTGGATTGGTCGCCAACATCGGGATTCCTGTGCCCATCTTTTCATCGTGAGTTTTGAGATCTGGGACCGGAGCAGTCAGAAAGAAGCAGAGCAGGAGCGAGGGTCTTCTTAGGGAACGCTGCTTCTATCGCATTGTCTGGTTCTCACAGCCATCAATCCATTCTTTTCTCAGTTTCCGCCGTTACCACTTAGAGCACCATGCGTACCAAGGCGTGATCGGACGTGATCCCGACCTGCCCCTGGATTGGGAAGTGCGGTTAATCAAAAGCAACCCTCTTGCCAAGTTCACCTTCCTCTTCTTCTACCCGCTCATGTACGTTGTGCGCGGTGCAGCACAAAAGAAGCAGCCTTCGCGGTGGGAGATCTACAACATCATCTTCACGGTCCTCGCCGATGCGATTGTGGTCAAATACTGCGGGTGGAGGGGTTTCCTGTACCTGTTCCTTTCGCTGTGGCTTGGATACGGTGTCCATCCCGCCGCTGCCCACTTCATTCAGGAACACTTTACCTTTGACGATGGGCAGGAAACGTACTCGTACTACGGGTGCTTGAACTACTTGTTCCTGAACATCGGGTACCACAACGAGCACCATGACTTTACCAAGGTAACGTTCGTTTCAGTCTCTCTTCCCAATCACCGTTTTTGCTCACATCGTTCGTCTCCCCACAAGGTTGCATGGAGCAAGCTACCGGCCATTCGTTCAATCGCACCCGAATTCTACAACACCCTCGCGTATCACACGTCCTGGGTGATGGTGCTTGGCAAGTTCGTTTTCCAGCGGGATGTGGGACCACAGTCGCGGGTGGGGCGTGATTATGAGGACCACAAGAAGGGGCGCAAGATGGTCGTGGAGCGAAGGATGGCCGCAGCGGCGGTCGAGAAGGATCACTTGATATAGTTCGGACACTCTGTTCATTCCCCTGTACACTTGCGCTGTTGCTCCAAATGCACGTCAAAGTATTTATTCACGATCGCGATCCGTTGTGGCTCCTCAGAGTTTGGACGTCTTGCCTCCCTTGGCCTTCGCGTTCTTGAGGAAGCCGGCAACCTTCTCGGCTCCTCCGGCCTTCGCAAAGACGTCCTCGAGCTGCTGAGCCAGCAGCAGGTCTCCGATGATCTTGACGCGCTGACTGGTGTAAGCCTTGAGGGCGGGCAGGCCACCGGTGATGAAGTTCAAGATGTCGTGATCCTCGATCTCGATGAGGACCACGGGAAGAGGGAAGCCACCGGCGTGCTTTTTCGAAGACGCTGATGGAGGCGGGAGCGTGGGGCGGGTTTGCGAGATCACTGGAGGGGAGCCGAGACCTTTGAAGAGCAGGTACCTGCGACGTCGAAGAGAAAGCCTGTCAGTAATTTTGATCGCCTTCCTGTACAACAGGTCTCCTCTTTCCCTTGCCGAAGAGACCCTACTCACCACTCATCCCCCTTGACGCCCTTCTGCAGGACGGTGACGATGAAGAGTCCTTGAAGGTTCTTTGCGAGTCCTGGTTCGGCGTTCAACTCCCGCTGGAGCTCCGGGAAGAGTATTTGGGCGTTTGTGGGTTTGGCGGGGCGGTGGGGTAGGAATTCGGCCAGCTTGTCCTTTAGTTCGCCCATTCTTGACAACTTCTTGCCGGTTGGTGGATGGGTTTCCTTGAAATGGGTCTTTGCAGAAGGGCTGTTGTACTGTATCTTGGTGGACGACTCGCAGAAGGGGCCACGACAAGCCACTGTTGTGAGGGTGTGGGTGACTGACCGCGTTCCCTCGTGACAATTTCCCACAGCCGTCGGCGTGCGTCGGCTTCTGAACGCGTCCGCCAAAGTCATCTTGGACCTCGATGGTCATCCTCAAGATCCTAATTGCAAGTCTCCTTGCGGCAGACCGTGTATGGCTTGCGCTTGGAGCTTCCATTCATGCTCCCGACGGAAGTGACCCAGGTTATGACCTTTGCGAGGCGCGCATCCCCAATGCAAACGCCTACGAGAGCTTGGTACGAGCCGATAACCACAACAGATTCCTTACCTGACGTCCCGTCTCCTCACCCATCTTCTTAGCCCAACGGGGTGCTACGCGTCGTGCAAGTCATCACGAGGCACGGAGATCGCACTCCAACGGAACATCTACCCAACGATGACGGCGTATGGGATTGCTCGGGAACAGAGGAACGTGTCCACATCATCCATCGATCAAAGCCTACCTGGGAATTCCGCCAGGTCATCGAAACGGGCGCCGAACGTGGAGCAAAGGGGTGGACTGGCTCTGGGATGCCCTCCACCAATTGCCTACTAGGTCAACTCACCGCCAAGGGTATATCACAGCTGTCTTTGCTCGGAACTGCCCTGCGAGAGCTCTACGTCGACATGCTTGGATTTCTACCTGACTCCTTGGGACAAGGGGACACTCCCGTCTACGCGCGTGCCACCGATTCCTGGAGGACCAAGCAAAGCGCCATGGCGCTTCTTTCAGGACTGTACCCGGTGGATACGGTCCCGAAAGATTTCGTTCACGACCTCATCGTCTATCCGCTTGAAGCTGACACTCTCAAAGCACGCTCGGCCTTGGCTTACTGCCCCCGCTTCCGGCAATTGCGTCAAGCAATGTACCAGAGCCCAATCTACAAGGAAGCAATCGAACGGATCGCACCAGATCTGCAGCGAACTGTGGAGGAGCTGCTGGGAACGAAAAGCAAGAACGATTTCAACGCAAAGGTTGTTGGCTGGGACGCGCTTTCCGGCTATGTGCCCCCTCGGGTGTGCAACGATAAGCCGTTGCCCTGCAACGCAAATGGACAGTGCTTGACGCAGGCACAGGCAATTGCCGCGGTGGCTGCTCGCCAATTCGATGTGGGTGAGAGCTTTAATGTTTTGATTCACTTTTATCTCCTGATTGTTTCATGGCAGTACTCGTGGATGTATCGTGACTTCTCCTTGGAATACTCTCACCTGTACGTGGGACCACTAATGGGAGAACTCGCGGATCGAGCCAGATCTTTTGGCCCAAAGTTCCAGGTTTACTCGGCACACGATAGCACAGTGGCCGCCATTCTGGGATTTCTAGGCGCTAGGGATGTTCTGTGGCCACCGCTGCGTGCGAATCTCGTACTCGAGTATTGGAGTACGCCCGCTGGCGAAGTAGTACGTCTCATGTACAATGGACGACTCGCCGGCCAGGCGGGTGGAGTTCAGGTGCCGTGGTGCAACATGGAGGACTGCCCTGCAGACCGTTGGTTTGCCTATATCGACGAACGAACGCCACAGGATCTTGCAGCCGCTTGCGTCGCTCTTTCTAGAGATGCTGACGAAGCGGCGCCTGCCGACCCTCACGGGGGAGACTTGTAGGACCGTCCATGCTATTTGGCCTATGATGCATCTCTCCTCTATTCCGCATATGCCTTTTTTCCGAACTCCGAAATGATGCAGATGTGGTCGAGATCCCGGAACTTCTCGTTGTAATCCAGGCAGTATCTGGAAGTTTGCATGAGATGGGTAAATTAAGGCAAGACCAACAGTAGCAAGACTAACATACCCAACGACGAACTGATCAGATATCCGGAAGCCGACATGGTCAGGTACATAGTTGTTACTGCGCGGGGTGTCCTTGAGCAGAAGGGAGACCACTCTGATGCTGGCGGGCGAGTACTTTTCGAGCCTCGCCTTCAAAGCTACCATTGTTGCCCCGGTGTCCTGTCAAGGGAAAAGCAGTATATGAGCAAGCGGGAACCTCGAGGAGGGCGGACAGTAGCGGAGCAGCGAAAAGTCTGGGCGTACCACAATGTCCTCGACGATGAGGAGATCCTTGCCCTGGAAGGAAGCCATGTCCTCCTCGGATAAGGATATCTTGACGTCCCCGGTGCTGTTTTCGTTCTCATACGACTTGACCTTTATAAACTCGAAGCTGAGAGGAATGCTTTCACCCTTGCTGTTCTTTTGCTTTTTCAGGTCGTCCATGAGGTGGGCGAAGAAGCCGTGTGCACCCTTGAGCACGCAGCAAGCGACGACGGGGTTCTCGCACGACAGGGCAATGTCAGCAGCGAGTTTTGCGATCCTATCCTTGATGAGTCCATATGGAATTAGCACGCTCTCCAGTGCCTTGTCATAGTGAGTTGGCAGGACAAAGTGCTCCAGAGCGTAGCCGTCCGTTTCCTTGATTTCGATCCAGTTGGGCTTCGACATGTTTCGATTGAGGAATTGAAGCAGAAAAGAATGCGAGATGAGAAAACCATGACGGCAAAGGGGGGCTGGCATGTCCAGACGGCTGGACGTCGGTCAGGGCCCTTTGTCGCCGTTGCACCTTGTTCCGGCAAAGTCAAGTTGAACTCCTTCATAGAAAAGGAGAGGAGAAGGACAATGGCGCTCAGGTGGACATGGATCCTCACGCTATTGCTCGTTGGACGGGCGGGATGGACGCTGGCACAGTCCACCTACCTGGAATCATTCATGTTCCAAGGCATTCCTACCACCGCGTGCGTACGTTACCTGTGGTCCGGCGGCTCAACGGGTTGCCAAAGTGCGTTTACCTCCGAGCCCACGTTATTCCTTCAAGGCAGGAACGAACACTGATTTTGCATCGTACTATAGCGCAACCTTCCACAACTGGAATCCTCTATCTCATCAGTCAGCAAGCGGACATAGCGGAATTTGTCAATCGCGGCTCCAGCGGTCAATTTGCGCTCCTCTTGCCATATGCGCTCTTTTCGCAGTGAGTGGTTTCAGTTCTTACAAAAAGCTCGATACTCCTCACGGCGTTGCTGATTCAGCTCTCCGTAGGAACAATGTCAATACCTTGCGAGGGTCAGGGAAGGTAGCTGGTCTCATACTTATCAAGTCCGGCTTCGGCTTTACGCGTCCAACATCATGGTCCCCAGATTCAATCTGTCCCAACTGTCAGTACGGTCTATATGGGAATCAAAGCGAAAGCACGTGGCATGTCTGGAACCCAAATGTGAGCACGGAACGATGGAATCGCATTTGAGTTAGAAGTCCAACCAATCTCCCTAGGGCAACTCGCTCTTTTTGGACAGTTACGACTTCCCCATATTCGCTGTCACTGATGACGCGGCACATCAGCAGAGCGTGCTGCCATTGCAGGAAGTGCGTGCGTAGCAACGAGAGGATGCGGGACGCTTCCACCATCTAAGCGTGATCCCATCGGCTCGATAGGCTGTCGAAGCGAACGCTAAAGGAAGCTACTCTACCTATCCGCAGTACGCTGTGGAATTCGACGCATTCATGTATGCTGCCGTGGATTCAGAGACATGCCTTCGTCGAGGTAGGCTCCGCAGGCTCGCTAGGACTGGGTATGACTATAGCCTTCTCACTTGCCACTCAGGCGATTGCAGCCCTGTGGGCGCTTTGAGCGTATGGTCAACCTTTTCAACGAACTATAAGGAGGGCCAGAAACCGGCGAAACCTATCGTTGTTGTTTCTGCCAAACTCGATAGCCGAGGCTTCATCGTCGATCAAGGGGCGGTGCCTGTCGCGCCAAAATACGCACTCGGCGCAAATTCTCCAAAAACCGCGCTGGTTACTGCCCTTGCAACTGCCACCGCGCTGACCGGCGTAGTAGAATCCTTACCCAAGGATATCCTTTTTACATTCTTCGACGCAGAGACGTGGGCCTTCGCCGGGTCTCAGAGATTTGTGCAGGACCTTACTGAAATGACTCTTTGCCTTGAGCGGAAGGCACCGACATCGGCCTGCCCCACGAGCATTGCGGGTTGTTCCAAACCTTGCAACTATAACATGAACTTTCAGTCCATAGACCTCAATCTTATCGACTCCATCTTCGAGTTCGATACCGTCGGAGGAATCGGCGAATCCAGTCCATCGTACTTCTTACACGTAGACAATGTGAACGCGGGCACATCTGCCTTGACATCGCTGTTTTCCGCAAGTGTCACGGCGCCGAGCGTCAACGGCAGCGTCCCTAGGACGATTCCGATACAACCAGCTTTCACTTCGGGGGATAATCCAAGACTCCCGCCCTCGAGCGCGATGGCGTTCTTGCAAAAACGGAACATTCCTGCCGTAGTGATTAGCGACTATTCCACTGCCTATTCCAACCAGTACTATAGCTCAGAATTCGATGATGAGTCGACCTGGGACTCGTCTACAATCGTCAATATGTGCGCTATTGCGAACGCTACTGCTCGAGCGATCTATGTGCAGGCCGGAGGCAACGCAGCCTCGATCCCTGCGTCGGTAAATGTGGACTGCGGCGTGGTACGTGTCACTGGTGTCTCAACTGGGCGCGAAAATCATTCAATTAACGCAATCCCAGATTGCAGAGTTGATGGACTGCTTCACGCGAAATCTCTCGTGTTCCATGATGCAAACGTACTTTCCCATCTGTGAGTGAGGCACACGACGGAAGGGGACGAATCCTTTTGCTCACTGCCTCGTTCCCGCAGTATCCGAACTCGGCGTTCTGCAGGACACGACCGCTTCCAGTTACTTTGGGTTCGACATCGACCAGAGCATCCTCTCGTACCTTGTCAGTCGAGTGATGATCGACATCACAAGCACCGTCCGGAACAACGGGACCTGTGCCTCGGATGCGGACTGCGCTACCCAGTTCGTATGCATGGGTTTCAACAGCACAACGTTGCTCGGCCAGTGCACACTTGGTCAGGCGAATCTGCACTGGGCGTATGGAACTGGGCTGGAGATGGACTACTCTTCCGCAACTTTCAAGGTCGTGGATCCGTCAAAAGGCACTTGGACAAGATCTTTATATGCGAATGCTGGGTGAGTAGATGCGGTGTATTCGACGTAGGAAGCCTCCCTGACCGACCATGTGGGACTTGTAACCAGATTCAGTGATCAAGAGATTCGAATGCGGCTATTCAAGACGGCATCACGGTCGTACCAGGGCATGCAGCTAGGCGTCGGGTTGGCTGTAACAATCGCGACCGTGGCCGCCGTTCTTGGATTTCAGAGATGGTCGAATCGTCGGTTTAAGATTGATTGATCCGAATAAAAGCTCTGAGATTTTAGACAAAGCCCTTTGCCATTTGGACAGTGGGCAAGGTAGCTTGGAACTATAAGAGAACCATTCGAGCACTTGTAGTCCGCAACACTCCCTCGAAAAGGAGCAGAAGATGCCTGCGATTGTGACGCAGTATAAAAGAAGACATGAAAGAATCTAATCCTGGGTCCAGAGGGACAGGGGAAGGTTGCAAATGTTCAAGATGCGGAGAGGTGAGGATCTCACACCATGGAGTTCTTTTTTGACGGGTACGGTAAGGTGTGCGCCTGGTGTGCGCGGTCGATTCATTGACGACTCTGGAACCATTACGGACGTGCAAGCCCCCCGCCC
>JADGJA010000673.1:0-12737 GCA_027596035.1 Thoreauomyces humboldtii | reverse complement strand
AGCTGGAGGAGGGGGTGGTGGTGGTGGTGGTGGAGTGGCAGTGGGAGCGAGAGGTGGTACGGGAACGCGCTCGTCGGGAGGCTCGTGCCGTGTGGTGGATGGAGGGACGAAGGAAGCGCATCGCGGCGTCGCTTTGTCTCTTGTTTTCTGGACGTGCGATGATGTTGCCGTGGGGAACGAGCGAGTGGCTGCTGACAATGCTGAGAGGACCCGTGCGTGGGAAAAGGGGAAGGAAAAAGGGGAAGGATGTCGGACATTTGCGTGGCTCTCTCTTTCGGACACCCCAGCCAGAACCCGCGTAAACACCTCACGGGTCGGCGTTTCAAACCATTTCCCAACCCTCTCAACCACCCGACCACACACGATGGACGTCCTAGACAACGGAAGCATGCTAGCACTCGCCGACATGCTGAAGGGAGCAGCCGACATCCAAGACATGAGCGACCCAGCGCCCAAAGGTCTGGTCCGCGCATCCTCATCCTCATCCTCATCCGAACCAAATCCAGGATCGATCGGCCCATCCTCCTCCTCTTCGCGAAAGACCAAACCCGTCAGACCAGCTATGACCACCACCAGCAGCGACATTTGGGACGAGGCAGACGTGGACGTCGAGATCGACACTCGACCAACGCCAGAGTGAGTTCTCCTGTTCCACAATCCCATCATCATCTCTTTCGATGGTGACGGATCCCTCACCCACCACTGCGTCCCTCCTTACTTTCAGGTACACCATCACCTTCAGTCAAAGCGTCTCCGCCGACGACATGTACCTACCGTCCCGGACGTCCTCCGCATCCACCGCGTCCGTCCACGACGCGGACGGGGTGGTCGTCCGGATCGTGCTTCCGGGGACGAGGAGGACCGAGGTCGATCTCGAGGTCACGGGTCTCGAGATGGACGTTCGGTGTCCTTCGTATCGCCTTCGGGCGCGTCTTCCTCGGGCCGTGGACGAGACGAGGGGGAGGGCCACGTGGGAGAAGGGCGGTGACGCTTTGATCGTTAGGTTGCCCTTTGCCAGGGAGGAATGATGAATGAGAATCCACCGGTGGGAGGTCAGAACGTGATGGGCATGTGTGATTCGCAGGCAATGAAGCCAGTCAATCGGGGCTATGACCCGAGATACGCCAGCGATCCCGGAATCACTTTCCACTTTCCGCCATGTCCATCAAATCATCGATGCTGTTACATCGTACGAGACCTGGTATGGTTTATCATCTGGCGGGGTGATGTAGCAAGTGAGGGTCTTGGCGTCCGGGTCGTACTTCTCTCCGAATTCCTCAAGCGGGCATCCGTCGATCAGGACGTAGCAGGTGAATCCTTTATGTGTGGGTATAACGTATAACGTAGCAAGTGAGCGTCTGGGTGACGGGGTCGTACTTCTCCCCGTATTCTTCTAGGGGTCGTGCGTCTACCCGTACGCGGCAGCAGGAGTGCTTATGTTCCGGCATCTGGCTGTTCCTACTGGCAGCGCTGTTACAGAAGAGTCTTCCAGCTGTTCGTCTGCGAGCGTGGGAATCGTCGGAAGCAAGAGGCTTCGAGGGATAGCACCTTTCGGACACCGAGAGGTTTCGGACAGTCCGATACCGGTATACCGGTAGCCGCCGGAGTTTCCCCCACGGCTGGCATTGGCTGCCGCCTGATGAATCACCCTCAGACTTGCAGATCTTCCCGCAGACCGTGCCTCCTCGAACCGGTTTCCCTGGCGCAGATGAGATCAGATTGTCCAAAAAAAAAGTGCAAGAAAGAGTCCATCACAGCCCGATGTAGAAACATCCCACGGTCGGTTGCGAGAACGTGCCCAGCAGGACGTTCCCCATCTTCTTTATCGTCACGCGTCCGTCCGGCACACAGGGATCCACGGGCGCCTCCCACCACGCCGCCGGTCCCGTCGCCGACTCCGCATCGGCGTCGAAGTGAAGTGCCGTCGCATCGTTCGACAGCGTGACCTTGGCGACCTGGTTCGCGTCGGGAAGGACAAAGTCGCCGACGAGATGCCCGTCCTTTCTCGTGAACGTCAGGTGGCACTGACAGTAGACGCCCGTCTCGGCCGCGTCGACGGTGGTGATTACGCCAAAGTAGGTCCTCCGATCGTCGAAGCGCACGGCCTCGCTCTCGTCTCCGCCCCAGAAGCACTCCTCCATGACGATGCAGAAGACGCCTCTCGCAGACCGGGAGGACTGGGGATCGTACATGCCGAGCATAACGCTCCCGAAGCACGCCGCGCGGTACTTGTTGGGTATGGCGATGGTGTTGACGGGACCTCTCAGCAGCTTGTACTCTCTGAAGGCGATGGCACCCGACCTCCCGTCGTCCATGTCGACGACGCCCTTCATCTTGATGATGGCGTCCCCGACCGTCCTCCATCTGCAGACGCCTTCGATCCTCACGACGTGGGAACCGTCCGCCACGGCGTTCTTGACGACGAGCTCCATGGGGTAGGGTTCGAACTGGTTGGTGGCTCGATCCAGGGCGCATCCCACCCACCGGGTTCGACAGACGCTGAGACGCCAGAACATGTCGCACCAGGTCTGCTCCATGGGTCCCTCGTAGGACATGCGGTACGTGTGCTGTCGGCGTTGACTCTGGAGACGGAACCAGGTCAGGACCCGATGTCGGTAGAGGGATTCCAGGTTCTCCGTGATGAGGGAGTGGAGGGCCTTGCTCGTCTGGGCTAGACGGTGGAGGGAGTGGGGATGCATGTAGTGGAGGATGGTGAGCACCAGATCGAGCGGGATGGATTGGAAGGGACTAAAGACTCCGGTCAGCTGGGTCCGTGTCGACGCTGTCCGAGCGTGGAGCAGGGTTGCGGCTTCCCACGAAGATGCCGAGGTGAAGGAAGCGGAGGACGTTATCGTCGACGTCTGGGATGCAATGTCCTTCGGGAGCGCCTTGGAAAGGGATTCTACCGCTCGCTGTTCAACCGGGGCATGTGGTCGTACTAGTAGGTGCCTTGGTGGGACTGGTTCACCATTTGACGGTTAGCAATGAAGAACCGAGTAAAATCTTCAGTTGTCACAGGCCATTACCGTTTGTGCTTGACGGCGAGTTTCCCATCTTTTGCTGCAATGAAGGGGGTCCAGCGGGGATAGTCGCGATGGGCCGCCTACACGACGACCGTAGGCAGGTAGGGGGTCTAAGCAATAGGGTTGGAAAGGGCCAACCGACCAGATGGCCGATGCAAGTGGATGCGAGTAGATGAGCTATCCGTTGAGGAGAGGTATAGGGATGTGCCGAAAGGTAACCCGTTGTAAATGGCAAACACAGACGATTTCGCGCGTGAGCTTCGCGTTGACAAACACAAACACACACAGGCGGAGGCGTAAGAAACTCACATGACCGCACACACTGATGGCCCACGGCGTGCTGCAGATCCCAAATGTACTGTAGCACCGTACCGACCCCTGGTACCTGGCTATCTCGCAACCCATGGATCGGCTACGGTACACTTCTCTTTCCTCGATATTGCACTTGGAGCGAGTTGGTACCAAATTCATGATACAAAAGGGAAGCGCATCAACAGACCACATTCTGCTGGTTGCGTTCGATATTGTCGATGCTCCCTATCAGGGTTGAACTGATGACCTTCGCGTTATTAGCACGACGCTACTACCAACTGAGCTAAGGGAGCATGTCCGAGAAGCAATTTTTGCAAATATAACGCCAAACGACCACTCGGCCATGCAAAACATCTAAAAAGATATTAAGCTCCTGCTCCGTATCAGGGTTGAACTGATGACCTTCGCGTTATTAGCACGACGCTACTACCAACTGAGCTAACGGAGCTTGTCCACCACGGTGAAGTCACGGACTATCAGCCGGGGAGCGCGTGAATGGCATGGTTCAGCGGATAAAAGGACCTGATGGCGCTGCAGGTCCCCGTCGGTCTTCGTTCATCATTCCTGGGGAGTCGTGGAAGGAGTGGTTGAGGGGTGGTGAGGTGCATGATGTCTTCTCTGCCATAAGCTTCCTCCAGTCAGTAGTCCACGTGCCTTCCCGAAACGCACTCGTTCGTGAATACCTCAACGGCAAAGCAAGAAGAATGAACCTACCGTCCGATCCAGGTCCTTGCGACCTTTTCATACTTCACGCCTTCATCATAGCCTCGAATTCCTTGTACGTGATCCGTCCGTCCCCGTTCCCGTCCACCAGCATGAACGCCTCGTCCACCACGTGATCGGGCACGGAATGGAACGACGAGAACAATCGTCTCGCATCTCCATGCGTGATGAATCCATGACATCCCACGTCGGTGGCGAGGAAGGCGTGACGGATGGTGGAGTCGGGGTCCTGGTGGGAAAGCTTGCTCGACGCGACCATGACGAAGGTAGGTAGCGTCATCCCTTGGGACTCCATGTCGACGTCCTTGCAGGCGTGTGCGCGCTCCCATTTGCTGGTACCGGGGGGTGGTCAGAGTGAAAAGGGTTTGCTTCTTTTGCGATGGTCGTGGATGGGAATGACCGCGTTGTGGATAGAGGACCACTTACCTGGGCTTGTACCCAAGCAAACCCGTCATTGCCACCTTGAAGTCATCCGAGGTGAGGTACGTCTTGCCTTGCGCCGATCTTCGGAAGACGTGTCGTATGTCGTCTAGCGGCACCGTCGCCTTCTGGAACATGGCGAATGGACTCGAGTTGCAAGATGGGAAAGCGCAGAAGGTGGTCTCCTCGCGTTTTCGATAGCCATCTCTTTGCGTCGGTCATCACACACACCAGAAAGCACGATATCATGTGCGGACGTTCTTCAATCTCAACCGGGTATATGATACGCTACGATCTCACGGAAAGCTATTCTCACCACCTTCCGATTATGCAGCAAAGTGTGGGACCCCTCTCGTACCTCCGTCATCTCAGCGTTGGGCAACGCCTGCGCCAACGCCCGCGCAGCAGGGAGCGGCACCAAACCGTCCGCCGTCCCATGCCAGACATGGCACGGAGCAGAAACCTCCAGTGGATCGTAAACAGGCTTTCCGGCCTTTCCCAGCCCTATCAGGAGATCCCGGACCATGCCGCCTCCGGTGTACGGTCGACGAGGGAACGTTTCCGCGGCCAGTTCCGCCGACACGTCGACGTCTCGCCATGCGGCTTGCGGACAGAGCTTCCGCACCGTTTCCTCCGCTTCCGTCGTCGAAAGCGTGGGGTCACGACTGAGAGCGTAGGATATCGCTTCCAGTTTCTCCAACCGATGCACGACGGCGATGTGGTGAGGAAGTCTCATGGTCTTGTCCTCTTCCAGACTTCCATCGTCTTCGTCGTCCTCCTCGGGTTGGTTCCCGGTGGACGGTTGACATGAAGAGGAGGTGGATCGGATGCTGCTCGACATGACGCCCATCTGTTCGATGAGGTTGACGAGAGGTCGTTTCCATACCGAGTGTCGTGGGTCGCCACCGATGCCCAGTCCCATGGCGAACGCTCCCCGTATCAACGAGGCGTTGACTGCTGCACCCACTTTGACGAGGTTGGAGATTCCGGGTGATGGAGGTATGAGGAACGGAGAGAACAGCTGAGCAGGTCCGATGATGCGATCTGCATGATCCTTCGCAATGGTTAGGGCCGTTACAGTTCCGAGGGAGAAAGCAAACAGGCCGAATTTGGAAAGCTTGAGGTGATCTGCGATGGCTAGCGTGATATCTGGAAGAAGCGCACAGTCAGCAAATGCAGGACGCACCAGACGACGTAGACGAGTCCTCACCAACCACATCCTTGAACAAAGTCTTTGCGGCCACCGCATCGCCTTCCTCTTCCAGCTCTCCGCTCAGGCCGACACCTGGTTCGTCAAAGGCAATCAACCTGACTCCCGTGTCGCGACAGTCGTCTATGAAAGAGAGCGCAAGCAGACGAGCCCCGCCGAGGCCTGTCTCCATTATGACGGGAACACCGGTGGGGTCGCCGACCTCCACGAATGCAACGCGAAGGCCACCCGGGAGTTTGAGGAATTGTCGGGACCGTGGCGAGTTGAAAAGTTCGGCGGTCAGAGCGGCCCCGACGAGAGGTGATGGTAGAGACGACGCCTGGCCATCGGAGGCCATCGCAGATGTCCTTGGCACCAAGTGTTGATTGTTCTGTTCGTTGCTGAGACCGTCCCCCAGTCCCCCGGCCCCTGGACACCGGGGGGAGAATCGTGTCCATTTCCAAGCGAAGGCCGGCTGTGGTGGCGGCACAGTCACGCGCAAGGCCACCAACGCAATGTCAATTCTGCGCCTTTTCCGTGCAAGAATCTCAGAAAACCTCACCGCAGGGAAACCCTCATCGCAGCAGCGAGCAGTGAGCCAGTAAAAACATCACAGTCATGACATCTATACTCTTTGACCTGATCGTCGGTTCCCTCCCCTCCATTGAAAAAGCGAGCAGCAATGAGCGTTTCCAGGCTGTCAAATGACCATGACACGGGGACGGGGACCAACGATCTCCGACCTGCACCAAGATGATTTGCAAGGTCTCAGCCGGCGGTACGCCATTTCGGATTCCTTCTCTCCTGAGTGAGTCTTTGGTGGCTTCTTGCTCTCTGAACTGCACACTTGTTGGAGCTTCGTTGGAGGACTCATTCCGGGTCCAGTATGTTTCAAATCGAGGGCTTGATTCGGTCACTGTCTGTGCGATATACCGAAACTCCGAACTGATTCGGAATGCCACGTTGGACGTGGATCAGGATCGTCTGAGACGGATCTTCCAAGCCAGTATGAGCAACATACAGGAGTACCGGTTTGCCACAGGTCGCGGTGCTGCGGAGTTTATGTGCGCGGAGTTCCGGCTCCTCTTGTGGTTCAGAGAGGTCCAGAGGCTGTGGATGAGTCATGACGACCTTTCGCTGCCTCTTCCCCCATGACAGCACAACTTATTAAAGGGCGCGCGCGCACAGTCTCCTCCCACCCATCTCTCCCCCCTATAGCATCAGCCCAGCAACACCCTCACGTCGTGTTCTCGCTACTCCCCTCCCCTTCATTCATAACCCTTCATCTCATCCTCGGACAACCATGCACGTCTTCGTCACCGGAGGATCTGGCCTAGTCGGCAGCGCCCTCATCCCCCAGCTCGTCGCAGCAGGTCACTCGGTCCACGCGCTAGCCCGCAGCGAAAAGTCCGGCGCCATCATCACCCAGCTCGGAGGCACTCCCGTCACCGGAAGTCACACCGACGTCTCGATCCTCTCCACGGCAGCCTCCAAAGCCGACGCCGTGATCCATCTGGCCTTCAACCACGAGCTTGCGTTCACGGGAGGGATGGAACAAGCCTGCGACGAGGATCGAGCCGCCATCAAGGCCATCTGCGACGCCTTGGTGGAGTCGTCCACCACCGCCAAAGGCGACAAGAAGATCTTCGTCAACACGTCCGGGACGTTCGGAAGCGCGGGGGAGGGCGAAGACAGCGTCAAGCCCGTCTCGCCGCACAGTCCTCGCGCATTGTCGGAACATCTCACGACAGAGTACGCAGGCAAGGGGATCAAGACCTACAACGTGCGTCTCGCTCCCGTCACCCACGGTCCTTCGGCGGGACACCCCTTCATCACCACCCAGGTCGCGGTCGCCAGGAAGAACCAGCAGGCCGCTTACATCGGCACAGGGTCCAACGTGTGGCCCGCCTGTCACGTCCTGGACGCCGCTGCTCTGTACGTCCTGCTCCTCGACCCAAAGTCCAAGGTTCCCAACGGTGCAAACCTTCACGCCATCGGGGAGGAGGGCATCCCCACGCGTGAGATCGCAGAGCTCATCGGCAAGAGGCTCAACGTGCCCGTCAAGAGCGTCACGGCGGAGGAGGCCGGCGCGGCAGGTTACGGATTCATCGGGATGTTGATGGCGATGGACAATCGGACCACCCATGCCCTCACCACCGAGTGGACCGGGTGGACCCCGAAGGAGTATGGATTGATCGAGGAGTTGGAACGGGACGCCTGGAAGCAGTGGTGAACGTCAGATCTCTTGAAAGCTGCACTCACCTTCCCATCTCTCGCGTTCAATAAGCACATTTACTTGCATGCCTGATCTCATCTTCTTCTTGTCCACCACGGTCTATGTTACACTGAACCCCGACCTTGCACCCATTCTCGTGCACGGGACAGCGTGAAGAGTTTTTGCGGCTACTGTACCGTACTGCATCTCTCGTTTGCGTTGTTCCAGAAGCAGATCAGCCGATTCCCTTCCCCTTGGCTTCACACCCTCGGGCCTCTGTCCCCCACGCAACAATAGCAAAGCCCCTACCCGTCATCCCTCGTCGTTGCGGTACCTCTCGAGGCGGAGCGATTCGGCGGTGGGCTTCACGAGCAACGTCTACTCGACGCCTCAGCGGGCCGACGATGAGTACCTCACGCCCGAGCTCTCTAACGCCGTGCTCACGCATCGCCGTCGCCGAGGGGTCTCCCCGGACTCCGTGTTCGAGCTCCCGACGAACCAACCGTATGACCAACGGTGAGAACACGTACCTCGGGCCCTGCACACAACCCCAGTCGACGAGCCAGCCCTCGCTCGACTTTGAGGCGGAGCTCGGCGTCGACGGCACGTTCGACTCGGACCCGGTACGGTGCGGGGCGTGGGGCGGGGCAAATCTATCAGGGACCGGTGGGACCCGGGAGAGAAGACCCGCATCGAGCGTGCGCGAAGAAGCATGTTGACACTCACTAAAGACTGGGCTCAAGATAGTCTCCCGAGTTCATGCTATAGAGGACATCTCCGTACTCGATTGCGGAGTCTGTCATGTTCTCCTTCAGGTACTGAGCCTTCAACTCAGCGTAGTCCACGTCGGTGGGCTTGCGCATCTCCACGTAGCGAGCGTCATCCTCGTCCGTGCCAACACGGATGTACGTGCCGCCATCACGATACATGGCCTGCGTCTTTGAACAGCGAATGACGTAGCCGATGCGCGTCGGGATTCTGTCGGAAGGCAGGGTGGAAGGGACTGTTTCGTGGGTGTACAGGCGATTCGTAGACAAAGGTATGACGAAGATGGAGTTGTCGTAGAGCTTGACGGTGAAGTCCTCGAGGAGCCCCGACTTGTCCAGGACACAGTCTTTCAAGCGGAAACGAAGCTGCGTGAGGACGCTGGTGCTCCTGTAGACATGGTCGAACAGATCGTTCTCGGCCGGTGTACCGCGGGTCGCGAGCTGCTCGCTTGCGTAGAAGGTGCAGAAGGCGATCACTCCGTCGCTGGGCATGTCCTTGGTCTTGTCCGAGTGTGCCGCGATGCGAGCTTTCCTGTCCTTGTGCGGGGCGGCGCCTTTAGCACGGTTTACTGCACCATTCTCGTACACCTGAGCGAGAACGTGATTGAGCCGCGCACGAGGCGCGTTTGGAAAGGCCGAGCGACATGCTTCATTGGCCGACGTCACGATGTGTCGGTCCACGTCAGAGAATCCTTCCGTGGGTCCATCGAGATTGGTTGAACAGCGCAGCAGGTGAAAGACCTTCGCATCCCCAGCTTGCTCCACATTGCTGAGGTAGATGCCCTTTCGGAAGGACGTCCCTGACTTGTTACCCTCACTGAGACTTTGAAACTGGTGAGTCGATAGGACCTTTGCGAAGAAGCCCTCTTCAAGGCCCCCGAGCGCACGCGCATCCAGGTATCGGCGGAAGTACACGCCGACGTCGTGGATGTTGATGGGGACCTGGCCCAGTGGCACCTCCTCCATCGCGGCATCGTCGTAGTTGCGGGATAGCTCCTTGATGTATTTTACCGTGCTCAGAGACAGGTCGTCTTTCTGCAGGAAGCCCTTGACGTTTCCGCACAGAAAGACACGGGACGTCGGGACGAGAACATGAGAGAGATGTGCATCTCGCTCCACGCACGAGACCAAGCCAAGAAAGTTGTCTTTGAGGAAGGATAGTTCTTTCTGTAGCAGATGTCCACTGACGTCCACGTCGTAGCAGATCAGGATATTGAAGGTGTCGGGCATGGTTTGTTTTGTGAGCGAGAAGGGAGATCGGCCTCTTTTCCTTACCGTATCCTGAGGCGCACCTGATTTCTGGACCCCACTTCAGAGTTCCCCTTCTCGCACTGCCTTCGGTTCCATCACGTAACAGAGTTCCCGTTACAGCACCGTATCCGCACGCTCGCTCGACCTCTCCCGCAACCTCGAGCGACCTCTGTCCCGTCGGACAGTACGTTTGTGCTTTGCCGTGAAGTTTTGAGGGATTCCCTGTTGCTAACTGCGACGTTACAGAGCGCCCGCTCGGCCCGCTCGCTATCCGCACGCTCGCTCGATCTTCTCACGCCTCTCTCGCGACCTCGAGCGCCCTCTGCCCCGTCGGACAGTACGTTCGAGCCCCCTCTCGGCAAGCACTGCAGGACACGGTCACGACCACGCTGCTTGAGAGTCTGCCCTGCTGTATACACCCAGCAGTTTGAGTCTGCTAGCACGGACTTCCGACTCCCACTGCTTCATACTATATCAGGGAGTTAGCCATTTCGTCACCGTTGTCACCGTCGTCCCTTCACCGTCGTGCTTCGCTGTCCCCGTCGCCGTTGTCCTTCCTTCGCCGTCGCCGTCCTCCTTCCGTCGTCGTCGCCATCGCTTTCCTCCTTCCTTCGCCGTTGCGCCGTGGCAACCCACTATATCGCTCGTATCGCGTGGCAGTGGACCTATAACTATTACGTAGTCTGCGATACCCCGTATTCCTTTCACAATGTTCTTCACACAGACGCTCCCATCGACAGAGAATATGTTTCCTACGCTTCTTGCGGCAAATTCTTGGGAAGAGTTCAGTCCTGGGAAACGAGGGGCTATTCTGGCACGTCCGCGTTCGGACGACGCCGCTCTTCCGATCGTACGTTCGACTACCGCGTACAAAAATCCTACGCAGCCTTTCAGAGAAGTCCATGAGGTGCTAATAAAGCAACTTCAATCGTGCTACCGCGATGTGCTCCTTCCTGAGCATTATCCCGAAAGCCTGATCTTTAACAACGCCATGGCCGAAGTCTACAGCAACAGACACGTCCAAATGAAGTTCCACTCGGATCAAGCCCTTGATCTGGCGTCTGATTCGCACATCTGTCTGGTGTCATTCTACGAGGACGCGAACGAAATGAATCCGCGAAGGCTTGTCGTCAAGAACAAGCAGACTGGCGAGACCGATGAGCTCAGTATGACGCACAACTCCGCCATCCTTTTCTCCACGGTCACCAACGGCGCGTACCTTCACAAGATCGTGGCGGGGCGAGGCGGACCCCCCACCAGCGATTGGATGGGGCTCACCTTTCGCTGTTCCAAGACCTTCTTGGTTCCTCTGGGTGAGAAGCGCCTCCTTTACCCGAGCGGCCTGCCTCTGCGACTGGCGGACGACAGTGAACGCAGACTCTTCTTTCGAATGAAAAGCCTCGAGAACGCACAGGTCGCGTACGTGTATCCTGATGTCCACGTAACCTTGTCAAACCATTAGTGCACATGGAGGAGGCGTGGCGTTCTCCCAGCTGGGCAAGGACTCCACCGATGCCTTTCACGTCTTCCACCCGGTGGAGACGCGCGAGATGCTCGCCAGCTTCTACGTCGATGACCTGGCCGCCGATCAGATCCGGAAGGACCCCACCGGCGTCGACGGAGGCTTCGCAGACGACGTCGTCCGTCTCCGCGCAGAGATCGAGTCCAAGGGCTGGTACGCGTCCAGCAAGGTATGGTGCGCTCGCTGCATCGCGCAGACGCTGGCGATCTGCGCGACGGCCGTCTTCAACATGGCCAGGTTCCCCGACAGCATCGTTGGCGTCCTCGCTTCGGCTTTCCTCGTGGCCCTCTTCTGGCAGCAGTGCGGTACGAGAGGGTTTTCCCGCGGTTGCCTTAGCGACCGCTGGTCTGAACTTTACCTCATCATTTCCAGGCTGGCTCGCACATAATTTCGCGCACCATCAGGTCTTCCAGAACCGTTACTGGAACCACTTTGTCGGCTACTTTCTTGGCAACGGGTGTTTCTCTGTCCCCTGGTGGAAGCACAAGCACTGCACCCACCACTCGGTTCCGAACGTCCACTCGGGAGATCCGGACATCGACACCATGCCTTTCCTGGCCTGGTCTGAGCACGCCCTGGAGGGCTTTGCGGATCTCGACAATGGCGCTCTTGCAAAGTTCTTCGTAACGTACCAACCCTTGTTCTACTTCCCGCTGCTCTGTGTGGCCCGCGCAAACTGGGCTCTCTCGTCCATCCTCTGGAACGTCAAGGACGTGAGCGTTCATGGATTTGTTTTCCCGACCAATTCGATTGTGGAGCTTTCCACCCTCGCCGCGCATAGGGCCGCCTACATCGGATCAGCCTTCTACTTCCTGATGCCAGGCTACGCGTTCGTCTGGCTGATATGCCCACAGGCGTCGTGTGGTGTTCTTCTTGGTGCCGTTCTTTCAGTCAATCACGTGGGTGTTTGGTGCGAAAGATGGATGTCCCGGGATGTGTCCCTTTTGTGGCCTTTCCTTCTTTGCTCATCAATTTCGTTGTCCACATCCTGTTTAGAACGGCATGCCAGTGTACACGTCTGCCGAGGCCGCTGACTTCAACTTCTATCATCTCGCCATCGCAACCGGACGCGATGTACACGCCTCGACCTTCAACGATTGGTTTACCGGCGGACTCAAACATGCAGATCAAGCACCACATGTTCCCGGTGGTCCCACGGCACAACCTGCCAAAGATTCAGTCGCGCATCAGGACCCTCTGCGCAAAGCACGAGATCCCTTACCACGAGACAACGCTGGCCAACGGTCTGTACGAGGTCGTGGCCGGCTAGCCACCGTCAGCAAGGCAGCCAGTAAGGGGAACAAGGTCCAGTGAG
>JADGJA010000672.1:0-12749 GCA_027596035.1 Thoreauomyces humboldtii | reverse complement strand
CTCCTCCCCCTCCCCCTCCGAACGAGAGCTCGACCCTCGCTGGCAACAACAAAGACGCCATGGCGCAGCAAGACAGTGTCTACTTTCGAGGCAAAGCAGGCGATGCCAACAATGGTCAACATAGCGTTCAAATCGGTGCTCTGCCACCCCGCACGAAGAAGTCCAAGTTGAGAGTTCGGTTCGACAACTGGATGGTGAACGAAGGTGGGTTTCATCTTCAGCCTAATGCTGCAGGCTACATTTCTCTAAACTCTTCCTTGTCGCCATCGTCAGGTCCTCGCCAGATCTTCTTCGTTCTATGGATATCTGCGCAGATTGCCTACTTTGTCCAGTCTTACTTTCAACTACTTACCGCAAAGAACCTCACCACATTTCGGCATGTCCTCGGCCAGGGATTGCCCATGGCTCGTGCGGCAGCCAACGTGATCAACCTCAATTGCGCGTTCCTCCTCTTCACAGTCTGTCGCAATCTCATTTCCATGGTCCGCACCACGTTCCTCAACAAGTACGTGCCCTTCGACAAGAACATCACATTTCACATCACCATCGCATGGTGCATCGTGTTCTGGACCTATGTGCACGTTGTTGCCCATTACTTCAACTACCTGAACGTCGAGAGGGCCCTCGGTGCTGCGAAGACGGCAAAGAATTTGGCTTTGATCTCCGGCCCCGGTCTCACTGGTGAGTTCATGGAACCTCGCTTAATCTTTGTATGCCCATTGCTCATGCGTGATGATCGACAGGTCAAGTGATTTCTGTAGCCTTCTTCCTGATGGTCACGTCGGCCATGGAAGGTGTACGACGGAAGTACTTCGAGATGTTCTGGTTCACGCACCACCTTTTCATCATCTTCTTCGGCGGTCTCCTCATGCACGGCGCGTTCTGCTTCATCAAGGCGGACATGCCCGCGCCCGGCGCTCCAGCCGTCGATCTCTGCCGCGGCGGACCCACCTTCTGGAAGTGGTGGGTTCTTTCCGGCGTCGCCTACCTTCTCGAGCGTATCCTCCGCGAGGTCCGAGGACGACGAAAGACGTACATCTCGAAGGTTGTTCAGCATCCTTCCAAGGTCGTCGAGATCCAGATCAAGAAGCCGTCGTGTACCACCAAAGCGGGACAGTACATCTTCATCTGCTGCCCCGAGATTGGCAACTTCGAGTGGCACCCATTCACTCTCACGTCATCGCCCCATGAAGAGTTCGTTTCCATCCACATTCGCGTGGCCGGCGACTGGACCACCGCATTTGCCAAGCGATGCGGGTGCCGATTCGGTGACAAGGACGAGGCCGGCATGTCTCCTCCAACCTCGCTTCCCTTTATCATGATCGACGGTCCTTATGGCTCCGCTTCCGAAGACGTTTTCGATTACGAGGCCGCTATTCTCGTTGGTGCCGGTATCGGTGTGACTCCGTTCGCCTCCATCCTCAAGACCGTCTGGTACCGCATCAACAACCCCTCTGGCATGGTTCGCCTGAAGAAGGTCTACTTCTTCTGGGTCTGCCGTGACAAGGATGCTTTCGAGTGGTTCCAAGATCTCCTCATGACTCTCGAGGAAGAGAACATCGACGGTTTCCTTGAGATCCATACATACCTAACTGGAGGACTCAAGATCGACGAGGTCAAGAACATCATCGTCAACGACGAGGAAGGCGTCGCCGACGCCATCACGGGTCTCCGAGCACCAACGCACTACGGACGACCGAATTGGGATCGCATCTTTTCCAACATCCGAGACAGTCACCGTGGAACGGACGTCGGAGTGCTCTTCTGCGGGCCCAAGGTTCTCTCGGGCACCCTGCACAGAGCTTGCAACAAGTGGACAGAGGCCACTGAGAACGGAACGAGGTTCTTCTACGGAAAAGGTAGGGCCTTCCATCTTACTTGATTTGGATCATCTCTTCGTGTTCCTGATCCGATTGCTCTCTTCCTATAGAAAACTTCTAGAGCTCGGGCACCTGTTACACGTGTCGGCCAGAACTGTATATATAGCGTTTCTCCTTTGGACGGCTGCGTTTTTTCTCTCCATTTCCCCTCTGTTTCTATTGTACATTTCAATTGATCCAATTGAACAATCCGCAATGGCGCCTCTTCTCACAGAGACGATGCTCCTACATTCCTATGGAGCTGATTGAATACCGGCTAGCCGCATGGGGTTTTGGCGGTTCGACAGAAACGTCGCAGCGCTCTATTGGTTGGCTTGAGCGCTCCTCGTAGTCTGAGCCGGCTTCCCGGGGGTAAATGACAGGAGCCTAACGCCAGGTCTTCGAGTACGCTTTATTCACAAATGAAGTAGCTTGCTACGACAAGACAGGAGAGCTGCTGATCTCCTGGTCGGTCAGTGCAAAAGGTAAGATCTAGAACGCAATTTCCTAGGTACCTTCACGTTTCTCGCCGTCGGGAAAATAAACTCCACTTTGCAAATTCGGTTCTCAAGCCTCTTGCCTCAGTGGCATCCTTCAATTGATTCCCTCGCACTGTTACAGTAGAAGCATTCAAGCTTCATGGAAGACGCTCTGAAAACCTCGCCCAAACGCCTAAACGGCTTGATCTGTCGGAGTTCTTCTGGCATGAGGTACCAAGCCACAGCAGAAAAAATCCGCCTATAAAAGCCAACCGAAGCCAACCGTTCGACATTTGCGTTGGACATTTCGCCACCATGAATGTTCAAGACAACGAGAGCAGTCCATGAAACTGCGATAGAGGGTTGTAAAACCCGTCCTCTTGCACTTTCATTCCTTGCTTTTCGTCACTGCACGTTGGGATTCCGGTGCAAAAGTCCACGGAGGGAGAAAGCGGAGACGCACTAGATGATGAACTCATTATTCAACTCAGCTCACCTCGATCGGCCCTGAAAAAGCCTTGCATGAGATAAAATGTTGATCTGAAACAAGCGTCGTTCTCCCTTTGTCCATCTTTGTCGTGTAAAGAGTGTTTCGTCCTTTTTTGCCCCTCTGTGGTCGATGGTGAACGCAGGACTATTGTATGGTCGCCCAGATCTTTCTTGAACGCATATGGCTCGGTCTACTAGCCTCGTAGGCGTAATTCTAAAGCCGCTTGCTCAGCAGAAAGCGTGACGACCATCTCATCCTGCAATCTCTCGAAGCCCATGAGTTCCCTGCGAGACGGTAATTCGCTCGGGGGGTGGCGATGAGATGCTGTCGAGGAAATTGAGAGAATCGTGAAGTCGAACAAAAACGACGGAGAGAACTCCACGGGCAACCAAGGGGTTACTGCATTCTTGACCAACAAAGAACTCTCCCATACACATACGGTCATGCTTCGCCACGCATCTCGATCTGCTCGTCCCGTATCAGCCTGCCTACGGGCCCCGGTATGCATTCCCTTTTTGGTGTTTCTGGTTGCTGGAACGGATAGCTCATTCCAAATCCTGGCGCATGTCTAGGCTCCCTCGAAAGCCTTCGGGACCGTTGCGACCAAGACCGCCCTCCCGCCACCAGCTGCAGTAAGTTGGACAGGGAATGCCTCACGTGTCTCTGTGTGGACTTTGAAGGAGCGTTGATGACCAACACACGCAAACCTCTCAGCCTTTCAAAGCCGGAACTGTTTACGGCGGCCAGCACACGATTACATTGATTCCTGGAGATGGAATCGGAAAGGAGATGGCCAACGCCGTGCAGACCATCTTTAAGGCGGCGCATGTACCCATCGAGTGGGAGACCTTTGACTTGAGCGGTTACTCTGCGAAAGACGCTGGCTTGCTCAAGCAGGCGATGGACTCCATCAAGAGGAACAAGGTGGCTCTCAAGGGTAGGCGCGGACATTCTTGGAAGTTAGGAGGAAAATGGAGACTAATGAGGTTGCGTCAAACTCCAGGCATCCTTTACACTCCCACCTCCCGCCTTGGACACAGCTCGCTGAACGTATTCCTGCGTAAAGACCTCGACATCTACGCTTCCACCAGCATCATTCAGAACATGCCAGGAAAGTGGCCTACTCGTCACAAGAACGTGAACTTTGCGATCATTCGTGAGAACACGGAGGGCGAATACTCTGGACTCGAGCACACTGTGAGAGCGCTGTGTATTGAGAGGACTGCTCAGCGGATTTATGGGCTGACCAGAAGGTATGCGTTTTTTAGCCCGTGCCCGGAGTGGTCGAATCCCTGAAAGTCGTGACCCGGGAAAAGACGGAGCGCATTGCAAAGTATGCCTTTGACTTCGCGTTGAAGAACAACCGCAAGAAGGTCACGGCCATCCACAAGGCCAACATTATGAAGCTCGGTGACGGTCTCTTCCTCAACGTCTGCCGCGATGTTGCGAAGACTTACGAAAGCTCCGGTATCCAGTTCGACAACATGATTGTCGACAACGCCTCTATGCAGCTTGTCTCGAAGCCCAGCCAGTTCGACGTCATCGTTTGCGGTAACTTGTACGGCAACATCCTGTCTAACGTCGGTGCCGCCATCGTTGGCGGACCTGGAATCGTTCCCGGAGCAAACTTTGGCGCCAACTACGCCGTTTTTGAGCCTGGATGCCGTCACGTTGGCAAAGATATCGAGGGTACCAACAAGGCCAACCCCACAGCTCTCCTCATGTCTGCTATCCACATGCTTCGTCACCTCGGCCTCGATGCGCAAGCCACTCAAATCTCTGCTGCTCTCATGAAGGTCATTACCGAGAGCAAAGTCCTTACTCCCGATCTTGGCGGAAACCACACCACCACCGACTTTACTCAAGCTGTCATGTAAGTGGCCGTGAAACTCGTTATTGCGCTTGCTCCCATGTTTCTAAATGGGATTACCAACGCTCTTCAATAGTGGCAACCTCCAGTAGACTGCATACACCTCAGGCTCTCATATTATTTCATGTCCTCCTAATTCAATGATCTGGCTCCAAAGCCTGCATGACTATTCTCCACTGGAAAGATGAGATGACAGTCGGTTCTGGCGTCTCCGTTTTGGCTGTGAATTTGGACTTCATCCGTCCTTGCCAGTTTGAGACGCCGCGCTCAGAATTTGTTCGACCGACCGGGTGGAAACGGCGAGCGAGGGAGAGAGAGAAGGTGGCGGTCCAGTGAACAGAGAGAGTAGGAAGGGGGAGAGAGAGAAGGAGTGGCGAGAAGACCGAGGAGAATACAGAGCAGCACGCCGAAGCCATTCAAGCGTCGATCAGTCAGTATGTGAATTTGCAACAGGCTGTCCGCCCCAGATGGCTTGCGAAGTAAGGGGCTGTTCAAGACGATCCCCGCCATGACAGCAACATGTTTTTCCTTTTTGTTGCAGTATGCAACGGGCTTTGTCGGGGTTGTCTCGAGGTTGTCGGGGTAGTGGAAATCGTCGAGAAGAAGGTTTCGAACCAGACGTAGTAAGCTGACGCGAGATAACTCGCCTTTTGGACAGCCAAGAACAAGGTTTTCTGCTGCGCAGTTTTGTGCGCAGCAGCCGAAAGCGAATCTCCCGCCCGATTTCTTCAACTTCTGCGGTCACCTTCAACTTCCCCGCCAAAACCTGACCTTGCAACTGATCTGTGGATCTGTGAACTAAAACAGCAAGCAAGCTCCTTCCGTTTCCCACCCTACGCATCCAACGCTAACCAGCGATGTACCTAACAAAAACCGTCGTCCTCATCGCAGCCGGTCTTCTCTGTCTCCGAAGCGCAGCGTCCCAAAGCATTCCCGTAGGCTGTGTGGATGTCACAGACCTCGCCTGTCTGGTCGAAACGGCGCAATACACCGTCATAGCCACGGTCGCCTCAACCACCCAGTCCACCACCGGAACATCGGCCGATTACAATGCTACCCTCGCTATCTCCTGCGTCATCTCCTCCTTCGGAACCGGTAACGGTACAGGAGTTGCCCTCGAGTCCGCCAATGCACTTGTAACCGGTTTCGGAAGTCCAAAGACAACCTGCCCGGGCAACATTGGCGCGGATGCCGTGGTCGGTGCCAACCCAGCTTTCTATTTCCTGTTCGTGGGCGAGGCCGTTGGTCCCACCGAGCAACCGTTCTATTCGCTCTTCAATCCCTGTGGCGGCTCGGTTGCTTACTCCCCGGCCAACCTTGCCATCGTCGACACGGTACTGGCTGCCCACCCGGAGAACTCGCGTCTTCTCGGCAACTGCAAGTTCGCAAGCACGACTTCGTCTTCGGCCGTCGCCACATCCACTCCGTCGTCCATGGCCATCTCCGTCGCGTCCGCTACCATCTCTTCTGTGCCGATTCGCACGTCGACGAGCGTTGGCGCCCCAACTCCCACGGCTACCGTCGCAGTACCAGTGCTCACTGCCGGCGCTGCCTCGAGCGGCAACGCTTTAAAACCTCTGTTGCACATTGCAGTTGGGTGCCTCGTCGGAGCTATGGCGGTTGCATTTTCTTGATAGGCGGGAACGGTCTTTTGTACTTAGTTATGTTGCTTGTTTTTCTGATAAATAGTGTACCTTTTAGTTCGTGAAAGATCGGAAACGATTGGAAACCCGGGTTTCCATGCGTAGTCCACAAAATCGTTGGTTAGACTGGCGGGACGCACGGTTGGCAGGGATCGATAGGCTTGAAAACGTGCAGCCCCACGGTCGTCCCTCTGAGGTTCCATTTTGCGTGCGTCTCGGCTGTCCAGATAACGGTGCCCGCAGCATCCCGCAGCAGCCCGCTCCGTCCCGGAAGATCCCTCAATCGACTGTGGCAAGTTGGCAAATATACAAGTACTGATCATTGGAATGTGGACAGGGAAAGACTTGCGGATTCACATACCGTAAATTACAGGCTCCTGTCCCCCCCTTTCTCCCAGCCAGAACAAACCAACCCCAGCCTCTCGCGCCAGGTCAACACCCTCCGAACACTGGCTGGCTGGCGGTGGTTTGTTTTGGCTGGGACCAAAGGGGGGGACAGGAGCCTGTAATTTACGGTACCTGTTTGCCAACCTGTTGCCGTCCTGCCAAGCTCACCGCTTCGAACCACTCCAATAATCTCTTTGGATCACGATTTGGGCAGATTGACACGAATCAGGAGAGGCAATATCAAATCTGCGCTGTCCATGCAGGAGGCAACCGACATTTTTTTGGATTTCTTGATAAGCAGTGACTTGGCAAGATGTACAGGCACCGGTAGGTAGGGGGATGACTGTACAGGCAAGATTTCTATAGGGTAGCTGACTAACGAATGATCAAACCGCAGAGGAAAAAATACCCGGCCGGCTGAAGGTTCGCAAGCCGGACAGCTGCAGCAAAAAATGGACAGCCGGGCTGAACAGTGTTCAGGACCTGTGATGGCAACTATGATAATCCAATGAGGTCGCAATCAAGTAAACACGTCAAGTCAACGTTATACGAGGAGCCGGGTCATGGTGCTGCAGAGATAGGTGTGTCCCTTCGGTCAAGGACCATGCGGATTTGCGTCGCCTCAAGCTTGCAAGACCTACCGACACAACTAATTAGGATGAGCTTGAAGGTATAACACTCCGCGGATCCCGTCCGGGGCGAATTCAAGAGCAGCAGGAGTCGCTGCAGGCCGGCAAGCGCTATCGTCTATTGCTGCGCCACTGGAGGACTGGCAGTGGCAGAGGACGGGACCCCAACACGAACCGGAGAATACTGTTGCGGCCATCCGTTTGACACTCTATTGCTGATTTCTTTGATTTTCGCCCAGCAAAGCCGTGTAGCTTATCTGAAGACCTCGCTGCCCTCCTTTAACGGTCGTACCCACTCCTGGATACTCTCTTATGCTTTTCAGTGTGGTCTCTGTACGATTAGTACTAATTCCGGCAGCCAATTGGAGAGGATCGATCATATTTTGACCACCAAACGTTGATGCGTCTCAGCTCCAATGCCCTTGAGACGAATTCTGAGGCGAAGAATTCTGCCTCCGCGTCCTGAAATCGGATGGTGACATCGTAGCCGTTTGGAATTCGTGCGAGAGAAGCCTCGACAGCCTCGATGATGGATCAAATCACGGCGTTCTGGATGGTCAGCGGGTGCACTGCACGCGGCCCGTTGAATTTTGTAGCGCTTGTGGAACGGGCCCCACTCTCGTTTGCTTGGACCGAAGTACGCGATTCTCATCCTCCTGCTGCCGGGAACCATTGTGACTGAAGCTGGCGATTCGATAAATGTGGGAACAGCATGAACGCTTGGAATCGTAGCGCGAGATTGCCCATACGGTGATCATACCGCAAGCGAACCCTGTCGACCATTCATGGAATTCTCGGGAAATCTTCAGAAATCTGAAGAACTGCAACTCCTCAGTATGTATGATAAGAAGAAAAATAAACGGGTGGAGGTTCTGGGCTCAAGCTATGCTTCCTGCCCTGTATCTGAAGAACAGATTTGTTCGAGTGCAAACAACCAGCTGTGTGGAGAAAGAATGGGATATGGGAGGGTCCATGGAACAGAAACGAGAGTAAACTCAGTCAAGTTCGATACGCGGTCGAGGTTCAGCGGCGGTGGACATCTCCACATCCTCCTTTCGCCGCCGTGAGCTGACTGAGTAGAATAGGAGAGTGAGCATGAGATTCGGTAGAGCGCTACGTGATAGAATTACCTATATCACCAAGCCCGGTATCGAAGCCCCGCCAGCACATGATTGCATTGATCAGAGTGCAGACGTTCAAGAAGATTTGAACGGCAACTAGAAAGAACCGGATTTAGTGGATGATCGCTAATAGAAGGCCGGTGAGTGTGCTTCCAGCACCAGCACTCACTGAAAGATTTCAACCATATCGTAGTGACCAGCAGATCCGCCTCCAAGAACCCGTGTGGTGACGAGGCGATGAGAACGAACAGGACAGCGCCGAGGTTGGCTAGGATGCAGATGAAGAAACCGACCATGGCCGGCCTGTTGGCATACTCGATGGCGTACCAGCCGCAGAAGTAGTAAAGCATGCCGATGATCCCGAGAATGATGACGCCTGGCAGCCATTTCTTGGCGTATGTTGAAAACATGTGCTCGCCGTTGTCCTTGGTGACGTGATTGAGAACTGAGGCGACGCAGAACTGCACGAAGATGCCGAACGAGAAGTAGAGGTTCAACTTTAGGAAGAGGATGAAAAGATGGACCCTCCTCAACAGACCTAGATGAAGAACAATAAGTTCGTGTGCGCACAGTTGACATGCATATCTCAATAGACTTACGCTTCTTGAGCAAGCTGGCGCCTTGTTCCTGGAAGATTTGCCAACCGTAGGCACGATACACCTTGTAGGCCAAAAACACGGATATGACGGCCATGACCGTCATCACCCCGATTATGCCATATGCGACGTCGAACGCAATGCGGAGGTTTGCCCGTGCGTCCTGCGCGTTCGCCAACGCTACGTCCGACGACAACGTCGGTGCCATCCTTGCGGTGGTGTCGTCCATACTGTCGGGAATCACGTGCACGCACTGTGCGCCATCTGATCCTTTTGGACCGTTCGCCCATGCAGACCATGTGTCCCACCACCGGCTTGGGTCGTTGGCTGATACGATGTCCATCCATCGATTGTTGCACTTGTCAAGTGCTTTCAATTGCCAAACCTCTGAGTGATGATTGGGTCAGAGTCGATTTTTTATGATGAACTGCAGAACTACAAAGGGACTTACGGATGATGGAATATCCGAAGAATGCAACGTTGAGTGCCGCAACCGCGATCGTTTGCATGGTATTCTTGTGGCGATACTGGGAGAAGCCATGAGCGAAAGAAGCGCCAAAGGATCCGCCCAATCCCCGCAAGGAAAACTCACAGCTTCGTAGGTCAACCCTGCTTGGAACAACAATCCCAATACAAAGAGAGAAAAGTAAACGTACACGAACTCTAGCAAAGCTGGTACGTCGAAGGCATCTTGGAGAAAGTAGTGGGTATTCGCGATGACGATCAGCTCCAGACTGGTCACGACCACCGCAGCGATGATGGACAGTCCGACTGCGAGCTGAGGCCAGCTGAGGGCCTGAAACCTCTGCCAGAGTCCCCCTGTCGGCTGCTGTGTCGATGGCTGCGCGAGTGACCGATCCCGCTGACTGGATGGCCTTGGCTGCTGACCGTGGTGTCGATCGTCGGCGTACGATTTCGAACGAACGAGAGGGGTGTTGTCCTGGGTCATTGCGGGCGACACTGCAAAGGCCGGGAGTCCGTTGCCTGAAGGTGCCGCCGCTGGACGGGCGGGAAGCGAAGGAGACAGTGCGTGAGACGGTGATCCCTCGGGGGGTTTGACGTCGGATAATGTAATAACACTTGCTTCGCGGTCACGTTAACGGTTGGATATGGGAGGAGGTTAAAGGTTGAGAACACACCGATGGCAAATGCCAAGTTGCGGAAGCACACGGCTGTATCATATCAGAGGAGAGAGCAGCCACTGAGGGAAGCCATTTTTTCATTTGCCCCGTGTGCCGGCGGCAGATGTTGTTGCTGGGTGTCTCCTCGTTCTCCTTGTGAAACGTGACCTGCAACTGCTGTAACTTCCCCCCTCTCCCCCTCCTTCCTGGGGACGGACGACCCGGCCCACTCAGTGACAACTCACATCTTCCCACGATCCCCCCCAAGATGGCATTCGTCGAGCTGTTCTTCACCCCGATTAATTGCGCCCTTCTCATCATACTGGTGGTGCTCGTCTCAGCCGTTCGAACCCCCGTCCACGCCCAGGTGCCTCCAGCTCAGCACCCGCCAGGTATCGTAACTAGCTTCCTGTCCTGTCTTCCCCAATGCGGCTGCTGATTCGCGTCTTGCCCTTTCGCTAGCACCCATCATCCTTCGCAACTTCACTATGAAAGAGCTCCTGGCCTTCGACGGTCGAGACAGCAGTCCGATCTACATGGCCGTCATGGGGAGGGTCTACGACGTGTCGCGCGGGCGCGACTTTTACGGTCCAGGTGCGTGCGTCCACTCACCTTCTGTTCCCCCCCCCTCCCCCCCTTCGCGACCTTAATGACGTCCCATCGCTCTCCGCCATCCAGGCGGACCTTACGAGAACTTCGCTGGGCGGGATGCGTCGAGGGGACTGTCCAAGCAGTCGTTCGACGAGGACATGCTGAGCGATCCCACCGGGCCCATCGACGCCCTCGTCGACATCGACAAGGACGAACGTCAGGCCCTGCGCGAATGGGCTCAGCACTTTGAGACAAAGTAAGGAAAAACGTTGCGTTTTCTTCCGTATCCATTGCAAAAGGGAGGATCCTTTGGCTCAACCTTGACCTTTACCTTGACCTTTCGCTTCCCAGATACGATCATGTAGGGTCCTTGGTGGAGAACGCTTGAGACGCGGAAGTGTCTTGAAGGTGACAGCTTCTTCCAAGTTTGGCACATCATTTAGCCGTTGGCCGTGCCTATTGCTTTTTGTTTCGCGTAATGTGTGGCAGTGCCAGAATCGAACCTCGCCGTCACCATCATCGCAAGGACGCGTTCATCGGCGATTCCAAAAGATCCTCGTGAGACTCGCGATGATTTGGCTGGGACGATTCCATGGCCGTGTGAATATGCTGGGATGAAACTTTAACATGTAAATTATTGCGGCAATGTGGATATCTCACGTTAGCATCTCTCGAGTGATTAGACCCTTCAAGGCGCCAATCAAGTTTTCAGATAGAAGCGATACTATTGAAACTGGACTACCAGCAAGCTGAAAGGACCTACGCTCACTTCTCCACCCAGACCTTCTTCTTTTTCCCATCTTGCCCGGCCACCCAGTCGACCTTCCACCTCTCATCCCTCAATGCGTCCGCCTTGGTGGGATCCCAGAGCTCGTACGCCATGCCGATATCTTTGCCTAGACGCACGAGAGCCGCGTGATCACACTTGCTCTTGGCTGCGTCTTCTCCACCTGCCGAGGCGATGGACCAGTCACCCAAGGCCTCGGACACGAACCTCCCTTCCACTTGCAAGACGTAAGCTCGATAAAGTGTTCGTCCTCCCGGGGTGCGTTGAAAGGGAGTCAGCGGCACGAGGTTCCATCCTGAATGGAGAAGAATGTGCAACGTTGGCAATGCCTCTACAAATAATTGATCTGAGAACAGTTTGCTACTACCTTCGGGTCCAAATGCTTCGTCGAGCAGCTGTTGGTATACGCTTTCCTTTAGGTAGATGTATCCCCTATCTGAAGGTTTCCCAGTGATCATGCAAGGACTCTCGTTAATTTCCAGTTCCAAACGTACATCTTGGTCTTTTTACTTTTCCCCTCCTGCATATGGTGCTTCTTTACCTTGATCGATCTCGAGCTCCTCCACCTTGACAGCCCTACCGAGGGCTTTGGCCTGGGCTTTCGTGAAAGGTGTTTCTGCTACTCTTCTACCGTACGCGTCCCTCCTGATATCCGGATGGTCGCGGAGATATGCATCCGTTGGCAAAAGCCCCTGGGACGCGCCAAACGTGTTCTGCTTCAACATTCGTGGAGGCTGGGTGGGTTTGTGTTGGACGGCGATGGGACCCTTGGGTTTCCATGCTGGAACTCCAGAACTACCACCCCCGCTGGGATACGCCAGGAAGCTGGGTGGGGTGGAGGTGATGGCGCGGTGACGGACAAGAGTGATGGTCTTCGCGACTGTGAAGATGGACGTCAACTGACAGGAAGGTCGCCGTGTTGCGAGGGACGAAGAGAGGTGCATGACGGGCTACGTGGAGAGAAACGGAACCCTTTAGGAAGAATTCAGCTGTGAGCTGCTGGTTGTGGATCGCAATCCGATGGGAACCTTTCGATTTGCTGGAAGAGGTCGAAGATGGTGCAAGATGGATGGGAGCGTGAAGCCGTGAAGTGAGGAGAGCCGAACGAGGCCGTGTGGCTTGGGCTCCCTCTCGGTTCGGCGCGAGGTTCTCCCTCCCCCTGGCCCTCCCCCCTTC
>JADGJA010000671.1:0-12771 GCA_027596035.1 Thoreauomyces humboldtii | reverse complement strand
GGTCACGGGCAAGTCGGTTCAGCTTGCAGACAATCGGGTCATTCCGGTTAGCGGACAAGGGTCTGTCGAACTCAGCATTCAACAAGACAACGGGCTTGTTACAGCCGTCTTCAAGGACGTCTGGCATGTCCCTGGCATTGGCAAGAACCTCATCTCCTGCCCCCAACTCGATTCGCTGGAAGCTTCCATCACGTTTGGTGGTGCAATCGTGCCCATTGTATCCAGGAAGAACGTTGCAAAGAGCAGCACAGGGTGGACCTAGCCAAGCATCAACTCAAGCTCGATAAACTTGCAGCCAAGCTTGAGAAGAGCATTGAGGAAGAGAAGACCAATGCCGACACCCGAGTCGACAAGGTCAGTTGTTGTCGTGCTTCCTTTGTCTCTGCGGTTCCTCACGCTCCCTTGTCCTTGCAGGCGAAGGGCCAGTGCCCAGAAACTGGTTGACGACGCCAACGCCTTGCGAGACGGCTGGAAGAAGTTGGCCGAGTAGCGTTGGGACCAGCTCCAAGCCATGAGTGTCCAAGGTACTTACGTCGTTGTCGAAGGGGGCCGCCCTTGTGCAGAGGCAGCGGGACTTCGCTCAGGCCGTCGGGGACCTTGCCGAGGTTTGTCGTCTGCCCCAGAGGGACGTCGAAGCGCTTGAGTCCGTCGACGAGCTTACCAGGGAACGGAACACGGCAAGGGCCGAGCTTGACGATGCCGTTGCCAAGTACAAGGCTGCAGGTTGCAACAGCTTCTGTCTGACACTTGACTACTCCGCCCGCACGGCACGGTGCTCGTTGGAGCCTGGGTTCTTCCCTGGTCGGGTCTGGACTACCGAGCACATCTGGGAGGATGGGCTGACTTGGGTCGGTGTGCAGCCTGGCGACGGCAGTCACGTTGTCCACGAGGGCAAGCGCACCACGGTCTACAACGTTCTTCAGGCGCAGCTCCAGGCAAAGAGGCCGCGTCTCCGTGTTGACGAAGAGAAGCGCAAGGCCAAGGATGCTTGGGACAAGAATAGCAGGTCCCGTTCCCCCCAGTTGGGTCAAGGGTGATGGCGGGGACGGCCCTTCCGGTGCCGGTTTGTCCTCTGGCCCTGCGGCCAGGTCGCACCGCAAGGGTTCTTCGCCGCTACCTAGTGGCCCGGCGGTTGCCCTTACCGCCGCTCCTTCAAAAGCGGCGGCGTCGTTCCAGCATCTCCTGGTGCTTGTCACTGTTCCTTCTTAGCATCTTAATGAGATTCATTTTACTCGTATTGTATACCCCCCCCCCCCCCCCCCCCCCCCGGCTCTAAATCTACTTGTCTAAGCGCTACACTACGTGCCACCCTGGGTGAGCTCGGTTTGTTCCCACCACTCCTCATCCAGGGAGTGGGCCGATCTCACCCAGGATCGAGCTTCTGCCTGGGGCGAGCGCCTGCGGCAGGTGTGTACTCATTGGCGAAGGCGTGGCTTTTGAGGAACCGTCACGTGCTTTTCACAATCTCGTCCCCTCGAACCTCGGCCGGAGGTCGACCTCTCGGCCAGGTACGCTTGAAGCACAATGGTGTTTTCGTCGAACTGAGAGTGCAGTTTCCAGGTGTTCGAGCTCGAGGGCCAACCCAGCCACTTGACGAGGCACAGCTGGCACTTGGGGCTACCGTCGCTTGGGGTTCCGCACTTCTCGGCAAGGATGGCCTTGGAGTTCCATTTGTGGGCCCCATCGACAATGACGGGAGGGGTTGCCTCCTGGGGAAGGCGCAGGGGAATCACCAGTGACACGTATGGCTTGAGCTTGCTCGTGTGGAACACCGGGTACAGCTGACAAATGAGGGTAGGCAGGGCCAGCCGGTAATTGCCGAAGGTGTGGACCTCAAGGACGGCGAACGGGCCAAGTCACTTGTCTGAGAGCTTGGGGTTCACCGCCGAGATGGACTTCATGGAGATTCCGTCGGCGTTGAGGAGGACCTGCTGGTCCTTCACAAAGGTTTGTATGGTGCGGTGCCCGTCACTGGCCGCCGCTTGCTTGTCTTGTTCCTCTTACATCATCGTGCGGATGAGGCCAGCGACGGCCGTCATGGACTCGCGGAGGTGTTCAACGGCGGGTTCCGGAGAGGGATTCCCTTGTTTCCAGTTGCCGAGACTGGGGTTACGCAGTACGCCGATCTCGCAGGGAGAGACACCCGTGACGTTCGGCGCGGAGTTGTGCTGGAACTCCAGGAGGGGTAGCAGGTCTGGCCATCCTTTTCCAGCAAAGTTGATGTACCGGGACAGGATGCTCTTGAACTGCTTGATCGCACGTTCCGCCTTCCCGTCCGTGTTCTGGTGCCTCGCTGTGGCCATTACCGTCTGTACACCGACAAGGGAGATCAGTGCCGTCCAGAACTTGCCCATCCACTTCCGGTCGCGGTCGGTCAGGCATGATGCTGCGCGGAGACCCGAGATTCCGCCAGTAATGCTGGAAGAAGAGCGCGGCAATCTCTGGTGCCGACATGGTACTGGAGCGAGGGATCAGGCACCAGCCGTGAGCTGAGGTACTCGACAATCATGAGAACTGCGTCGAGGGTCACCGTGTGGTCCGCGAGGCCAGAGTGGGTGTTTGTCTAACATGCACTGTTTCCCCAGCGGGTACAAGGCCCGGGCCGGGGACAGACATCCTGTGGCTGTGCTAGTACATCAAGTAGCACATCGGGCTAATGGAATGTGTCATCCTGGAGACCTTCGGTGTGAGTCATACCTCCGGGTGATTTGCTGTGACTCACAGCACCTTGACAGGTCCCGTGCAGGTGTGCCGGGTGAATAGGACGGGAGTCTTCCCTTTACCACACAGTGATACCGCATCAGCAAACAGTACTCTGTGGCCCTGGGCTTTAAAGGGCATTAAAGGGCCTGGCAACAGGGCAAGCGCAAACCAGAATCGGCAAATTAGCAACAGACTAAGGCGCTCCCCTCCCGTTGCTGTCAAACGTTTAACGCGTCGCACAACAGGGCAACGCCGCACAGCGCCGAATTGCCTTCACAGTGCAGACGTTGAAGCCACTCACGCGCACTGCGCAGAGCGGTACCAGCTTTGGCAAAGGGGGGCTGACAGAGTAGCCAACGCCCGCAATAGGGTACCTAACGGCCTGTGCAGCAAGTCGATACCAGGAACGCACCTCTAAGACGTCAATGCCCGGCATAGCGTTTGCCGACCCACCAACCCATTCCTTTCACGTGCGCCAGCCTTCAAGGAGATGGCAAATCAAATCTCATTAAATGGAAGCAAAACGACTACATTGGTTCGCTGCCATCGCCCTTGCCGGGCAACTCCCGGCTGACCACGGATACTTCAAAGCCTTTGTACACGGTCCCCGGCCCGTCTTCATCCTTGGAGACCACAAGTGCTGGAGCGATCAACTGGTTGCGGTCCAGGCCTGCTGCCGCGGTGTAGTGTCGACATTCGTCCTCAACAAGGGTTGGGACAAGTCTCTGGCCGTCTTGAATGCTTATGAGGGAGCTCTTGTAAAGAGGCTCCAACTCATCGCTCGTGAAGCTTTTGCCCTTGGCGTCAGCAAGCTTGGCCTCAAGCGGTTGATCCATATCGGGGAGGTGCGTTAGGCGCTTCAGTGTACCTTCAAGCAAGAAAGATGACATGGCGATGAGCGCATTGAATGGACGGCATTCGTTGGACGCCTCAGCATACCTTCAAGCAAGGAAGACATCATGGCTATCGACGACATTAAAAGGGACCTCATACTGACTGAGCTGCTTGCCGTAGCTGTTTGCTGACAATGAGGAAAACATCAAGTGTTGCACAAAGGATTGAAGGATCTTGCTTTGAAAACGGCGCAAAAAGAGGATACATCCAGATTCAATTTGTTGTTTTCCCAATGCCTTCAATGCTCACAGGCTCACCTTCGCACGCCGGGTCCCATCCTCGTCTACGTTGAACTTGACGAGGCCATAAAGCCAGCGCTTTGTCTCATACCAGTCGTGCCAGCGATCAGCGTTCGTGGCAAAGACCTGATTGGTGAGTCGTGACACTGCCTTGCCTGTGAGCCATAACCAGGCCTTGTTAATCATGTTCGATCGCATGGTCGAGATAGCATTGGCAACCTTGAAAGATCAACGGAAAGGTTTGGTTAACGCTGCAACCTGTTGACGACATTTAAGTGGAACATTACCTGATTCTTTAGCGACTCAGCTGTGAAAAACCTAACCTTGTATTGCTCTGCAAATGATGCAAAGGACTCGGCGATGGTTCCAACTGTCATTACCGCATTTGTGAGGTCAGGATCTCCTCGGTCTCTTCATGATCTTGCTGCGCCGGATTGTCAAATGCATCTTCCTTTGCCTTTGCAATGCGTTCAGCACTTGGAAGTTTCTTTTGCGCCCGCTGGTGCTTGTCTGCGTCGTACTTGGGCTTCTGTGAAGCGTACTTGGCCAGTTCATTGGCACCGAGCAGCGCCCTTGCATCCCTGCTGAGCTTCTTGCACTTGCGTTTCCTCTTGTTTTGTCCACCTTGCCTGCCGGTGCGAAGGTTGGCAACACTGAAGGTGCGCCCGAATCGTGCTGAAAGCTCTGTTGTTGTCTCCTGTTCCCAGTCCTTGTACGTCTCAAAGACCTGGCTTTTGGCAGCCAGGATATTGGCAAAGACAAATCGGCTCTTGTCGTCAATGAAGAGGACAGTGTAGCGTCCTCCTCCCCATGTCTGCGTTTGCATAGGGCCCTGCACGTCGCTGTGAACGATCCCAAGCAGCTGGGATGCTCTGGTTGCTCCCTCCTTAGGAAAGGGAAGCATCGTCGTCTTGCTGATGTTGCAGGTGTTGCAGGAGCTTGGAGGGCTCCCACTGGCGTCCAGGCCCCTTGAATGCGACTTCCCAAGCCTCTGAATGGCCTGGAAGTTGAGGTGTCCCAGCCTCTGATGCCAGAGTTTGTTAGAATCTAGATCTCGAGGAGCAGAGCAGTTTTAAATAGGTTCTACTTCCCCACACCATAACTTCCTAGACAGACAACCGAACTTCAAGATGGGAACCGTTCTGGACTCGCCGCATTCCGGCGGTCAGAACGTGCTACCAAACTCCTCGACGTGACCCCTGATAGCCTAGATATCAAGGGAAAGGTGCCAAGTGCTGCAAAGCGCCCCAAACGCCTTGGCATGCCACTTGCACACTCCTTGAGCTGATTCTGATCAGAGCAAGAGCCCCAAACGCGAGAGGACTTCCTTGGGACACTAGGAGTCTTTATTGTGAGCCTTGGCATCAGCCAGACTGAGTGCCACATTCCCTGGTATATAAGCTGTAGAGATGTCCTGTGGCCTCTGTGCAGCTTAACAGTTATCCATTTGATGCTCTTGTGGCCTGTGGATAACAGCCATCTTCGTTGAACGTTTCCGACATTTCGAGTCGCTCTACTACGTCTTCCCCACTCTCTGTTCAAGGCTCGTATCGCTCCGGCTCGAACAGGTCCGGCACTTGACGAGCCTTCCTGCAGCACCCCATGATGATCGGGGCTGATAAGCAACGGCAGCCAGGTGGGTGCGTGCGACAGAGTTACATATACGTTGCGCCTATTTACTTCCCTTTGTTGAACAGGCGCACTGTCGCTGGTCATTGAAGAGCGCTATCGTCGTGCGCACGTTCGCAGGGAAGTCGCTCGCTTTCACAAGACTTGTACCACTGTGTTTGATAGGATTGCATTTCAATCCTTGGGCGATCCTTTGAGCGATTCAAGGCAGCCCAACTCCGGCGTTCCAGCCTCTACTCTCGTCACTCAGCTCCGTGAACCATTCCACGGCGTCAACAAAAAAGGGGAGAGCATCGGCATATACCTTCCGAATACCGTCCAAGGAGGCCATCAGACCAAGCTCCTTGAAGAGCTCAATCTTCTTCTCGCCAACGGAAGTCCGAACCCGAAGAAACACAAGCGCCATACCCGACATCCTGACTACAGGGAGCGTCCCGACGCCCACCAGTTCCACCTTGGTGTCTGGCAAGCTCTATGCGGCAAGGTAGCCGTCGTAACGGACGAGAGCCGCAGTACCAATGACGTCCTCCGTGCCGTTCAACGCATTGTACAGAGCAACGCCTTCAACAAGCTTTCACTTCTAATCAGCTTCCTCTTGGACGCCGTTGATCCCGTCAAGGCATTCGAATACCGAACATTGTCGCGAACGACTAGGTCCACCCTCACCGCGATTTGAAGGACGTCAAGGACGGTTGGTGCGCAATCACCTGCCTTGGCTCCTTTGAAGGGGGCGCTAGCTGCCTGCCTGATCTCGGCATCAAATTCCCGTTTCAACCTGGAGACGTCCTGATGATCCGTTCATTTGGGCTTGAGCACTTCGTTGAGCGATGGCAAGGCAAAGAACGCTTTACCATGGTTCAGTTCTTGCATCAACTGGTCTTCAACGGCGTTCCCGCGCCGGGAAGGCAGACCACGTTGAATGTTGGATCGGACACCGAAACATGCTCTATCTAAAAATAGCCGATGACACAACGTGCGGAGCTCCTACCTTCGACGCTCCCCCCTGCCCCCTTCCTCGACATGACCTTCACGAACCTGTCAGTCGCCAAAATGCCTTCACATGCATTCACATGCCTCGTCTGCACGCGATCATCCTTTGCCTTGCCTTCAGCTAATTAGCTCCTTTTGGCAGCCTGTGTCTCCATGGTTTTACGGCTTTACCTTTGTCCGCGACACAACATTCAGCATTGCGCGGGTCACACGCCTTTGCCCAATTCCTCTTTTGCCATGCTCACCCATCCGGTTGGTTCAGCATAGCCCCCGATCAGGGTGGAAAGTTTGCAGCATCAATGCGGCTCCTCGGTCCTACATTGTGCAATTGAGCGTCATCCTGTTCACCCGCTGGCGCGACAAATCTTGGCGTTCACCGCTGCTGGAAAGAGGAAAAGATCCACCTCGGAAAACCACCAAAGATGATCATCACAGGGATATAAAAGGAGCTCTCGATGTCCACTCCCACCTTCATTCAGCCTCGCATTCACCGCCCTCAAAAAAACAGAAGGTGGTAGAGTTGGTGACCCCTCCGTCATTCTCCAAGAAGAAAGGGTGAGCGCTTCCGCTCATGGGTTGTTGCAGCAAGAATCGGGCGTGGGATTAGCCTCTTGGTGCAGTAGCCATCCTGTTTTTTCACACGTAGAACTTCCGATCAGACAGCTGACCACTTCCACAGTAACAGTTTCGGAAGCTGCCTCTTCCACTCCGACCAAGCCTTCAGGGTTCAGACATCACCAGTCAAGAAACCGGTCCCCTCGGCCGCCTAAACGGTTTACTTTTGCATCGTAGACGAGCTCATGGACAAGCACGTGATCCTGTTCCTCAAGATTGAGCTTTTTTCCAAAAACTATTCCATCCCCCTGGACCGACCGTTCAAGTTCATCAAGCGGGGCTATGGCCACTTCAACAAGGACAAGCCGGAGAACGAGATCCTGAAACTTTCCAAGAAGGCTGAGGAGGCGTGCCTGAAATACGTGAGTTCTTACGCGGCCTAGCCTTCACGTCTGAGTCAGTGATCCCGAGACTGATACGCACTGTGCATCTTCACCAGATGAAGGAAAAGATGACCTCTATCCATACAAACCTGGTGAAGAGCGTCCGAGGGGCCGTGGGTAGTCAATTCAGCGGCAAGGACTTTGTCAAGGAACTGCATGCAACGGTCAAGAAGAACGACTTCCTGACCACCAACTCAGATCCTTGGGGAACCACCGTCCTGTTCTTCCCATGTGCCATGTGGCTCTGCGTGCCATGTGGCTCTGCGTGCCATGTGGGGTAACACCGGCACCAAGGAGTCAACGTGAGGCCTCATCTGTGAGGTTGAAGGGGAAACTGTAGTAATCTCGATGAAGTTGCCTAAGGATCTCTCCTTAGGCCACGGGCTGCCCCTCAGGCTGTTCCGTTGTTCCAGCCTAATCCAGGGTTGCATTGAATGAGCACTGTCAAAATGATTTAGTACGGATGCCATTGGCATACCACACCCCCCTCAGCCTTGACCTATCGAACTTTTGATAACGAGAGGCTCCAAGAGTGCAAGTAGCCCTGCCTTTGATTCGTACACTGCCCGATCACCTTGCCATTGTTCATACCGTGCCTTTCCGAGTAGTAAACCTGTTTCTCAACGGAAACCTACTCGGATCTGGTCTCTAGGAGGGTTCCTGTTCCTCAGGACCTCAAGTTTGCAGTGGAGTGCCGGATTCTGATGAGTTAGGATATATAGCTGGTACAAGATCTTCTTGGTGCCAGCTCATCACACACTCATCAATCATGCAACCTTCCAACTACTCTCAACTCTTGTACGAATCCAGCAACGAGTGCAAGGTTCGTCGTCTTGGTTCCAAGAAGATCGAGGCTGATTACGACCATCTACACAACCCTGTGCGCTGGCCGTCCACCGATCTACTCGGTTCTCTTTGGGCAGCCCCGACTGCTGGTCATGACGACCCCGAGGATCCCAACCCGTATGCTGCGACTCCACCTCCTGGTGTAGTTTTTAACATGGGGCTCTTCGAGATGATCCCCCGGCGGGTCTTCCCAATGCGCCCTGGCCGCCCACGGCCTTTGGCGTGAACATAGGTCATCAACTCGC
This sequence comes from Thoreauomyces humboldtii, assembly GCA_027596035.1. Classification (NCBI taxonomy): domain Eukaryota; kingdom Fungi; phylum Chytridiomycota; class Chytridiomycetes; order Spizellomycetales; family Powellomycetaceae; genus Thoreauomyces; species Thoreauomyces humboldtii. Next base: position 4,227 of record JADGJA010000671.1, on the reverse strand, counting down.
GGTAATCCGTGACTGACTCATAGCTCTGGATCACGAGGTTTGGGTCGTCCTCTGCAGAGGAATGCTACAAGATCGCGCAGATCAAGTCATGCTTGTTCGCCTAAGCAAGTCCTGTATTACATTCTGTGATTCCATTGAGACAGACTTCCGATTCATCCCATGGAGGCGTTCCGACCTGCACGAGGACTGTTTCCTCAAAGAACAGGCCCTTGGCTTCCACGGAGGCGGTCAGGATCCGTCCGGACTGGTAAGGTTACGCTTGCCATTAGTACTTTTGGTGATAAGTCACTAATTTGTCCGGTATCCTTAATCTTTTCTATACAGAGGGTGCGTACACCGTCCTTCGACCCCTCCCGATGCCTTCCGAGGCCGGTTTGATGGCGCTTACACCAATGTATAGTCTGGTGTGGATTTGGGGAGCGAGGACTTCTTGTAACCACTAAAGTGCTCAACTCGGGGTGTTCTGTCAATTTGTGAATAAATCAACAATTCTCTCTCAAAGTCAAGATTTTGTTTATTAAATGACTTATAACAACGTTTGAAAGGTCTAAAGAGGTCAGATGCGTACTCTTTGTGCTATTTCCGCTTCCTTTTCCCCCCTTGTTTAGCGCCTTTCAGGCCCGAGTTCCATATCAATAGAGACTCATCGTCGATGTCCTTGGGCTGCTCCCAAGTGTTCTTGTGGGATCCATATCCTTTCCAAACCATATTATAGTGAGGAATTCCCCTCAGCGTCTTTTCGGCAATGATTTTTTCTATCTCATCATAACGCTGGCCCTCGACCACCGCTGGCTCGGGAACCACAACTGGTTCCGATGTCAACTGCAAGTGAATTCGATGTAAGGCTTCAGGATTCGGGTATGGAATACCGGATGGAGCTTTCTCCATTGGTACGACAGTTCTAGATTGTAAGTATATGGATGTTTGCCCTTCTCTGAGATGGTGAATGGACAGATCCAGCACTCAGCGAGTTTCTCGTTGAATCCGGTGACGCCTTCAATCACGATACCCATCTCGGTTCAGCAGGACTGGATACCCACCTTGGAGCCACCAGGAGCTGCACCAGAGGTAGCAGCAGGGCTCATAACCTGTTGAGCAAACCCGTTGAGGGGAGACCTCGGCACTGTTGATGCCAACGTCATTTGAGCACCAACTGTAGTCCCCGCAGAAAGGGTGTAGGTGTTGGACATTGTTGTTAACAATGTTGCTGGGAAGCCTCAGATACTGTTGGGGCCACGCCTTCCCGGTCACAGCGACTTGACGGGTTCCGGGAGGAAAGGTTGACTTCCTTGATTGGCAAGTGTTGGCTGCCGGATTGATGCCTTGGAAGGATGACGAAGCTGGAAGATGATAACCTTACAATGTAGCGTGAGTACGGTGTAAGCTCTGCCGTGTTATTGTCAAAGTCCTTAAGGAAAAGAGGGAGGGGAATGTCGACCGGGGTGCTTTATATCCTAGAAGTCGTTCCTTCCCAGCGGTCTTGGTTCGGCCGCTGGGGGATTCCTGGCATGGCTGGTACTGGCTGCGTATGACAGCCATCCATATGCCATCCCGGGAACAACCGGAGCTTGTCCGAGTAGAAACAGAAAGAAGAGGAAAGAAGAAAGAGTGACAAAAGGTGGGAGCTATCTAAACTAGGTCTAGTGGAGAACTGTGCCTCCTGCAGTGGGGTCTTGTACGTTCTTGCTTGTTGCACTCAACACTTATTAGGGGGAACTCTACTCTCACACCCAGTTTTTGCCAACGTTGCAGCACCTTCAGTGCTCCCACAACCCTCACAGCTGGCCGATTCCATCGAAACTGGAGACGCAACTGCCTCGACGTATGATAGCGCTTGTGTACAAACCAAGGAGTATGCGGTCCAAAACTGACTGACTTTTACTAGTAGCTCATTTTGTCGACCCGAAATCTCAACACGTCCCATTAGTAAAACTTCTTTGACCCGTAAAATCAAGGTACTCCCCGCGCAGGAGAGTCGTCTTGGTACTGAACGAACTTACTGTGAAAGTTTTGGTTTGGGGAAACCAGAACTGACTTTGGCGTCGCACTTCTCGTGATGCAGATGCCACGTAGAAGGGCGTAGCAAGCGGAGGAGTACCGGGACCCTACGGAAGCAGGCCTTGCATTCAGAGGGACACACCTTGTCTGTGACATTCAGGACTTGTCCTCAGACCTGGGATGCACTCGTTAAATCGGCTGGAAATACCTCAGCAAGGCTGCTATTAGCAGGGACTTTGTACGGCTTTCCCCACCTTTGCAACTGGCGTTGAGCCATTCCAAGACGGGATTTGGCCTGCAGTACCCCACCAAGAGCTTTCCTAACACTTTTCAGCTTTATGGATGCAAGCTGTCTTTCAAACGTGTGCGGGAGCATCAAAGGGAGCTGACGAATCCTCCGGTGATGCCGGCGAAGCTCTGACCCGCGAGTTTTCAGACCTTGCACAGCGCGGTTCTGCCCTCAGACTCTTTGAGCGGGATTCCACGCGCCTGCCTCGTTCCAGAACGCCATCCGTGGAAATGGACGCGGCCACTCGGGAAGAGGTTTTCTTCTGGGGACTCTTGGAGGAGAAGGAAAACTCTGACTCTGACGAGGAAGGGCCAGACGATGCGGAGCCTTAGACCACAGAAGATCTGTATCATCAAAAGCTAGAGCTTCTTCATCGCTTTCCTCTGAAGGACCCGAAAGGTCACTTCCTGTTTCCGGTGGCGGAGCCGGAGAAGTTTGTTGATCATATGGACCAACAATGTGATGGTCTCTTCAGTTACAAGCTTGGTTTGCTCGGATTTTCTCAGATATGTATTCTCATTGTTTGTGAATCTTCATTTACTAGCTTTCCTTTGGGATTTCCAGAACTCTTTGGACCTCATGAAGGATCATCATCAAAGAAGGGTGAGGCAGCACACCCGCAACATACTGGATCTTTCCACATTGCTTTGAACATGCAAGAAGCAGCCTTTCAACACTACTTCCCTTTACTCCAGCTTATCTTTGAGGCGGCGTTCCCTGGGCTCAAGTGCCCCCGCGTGAACCTTCGGCCGATTCAGCGTGTCATGCTCCTTGCGCTTGCACTTCAGGCATGGAGGCGGGCGATGGTGAAGCTGCCACATCTCAGCATTGACAACACATGGCCGGTCCAGTCCCTCTTCACCTTCTTTGACGACTACCTGCCTCTCATGCTTGACGCACCAGTCATCATCACCTCCCAGGATTACAATCGGTTCGAGTCCCTTCTCGTACGCAGCCTTCCCTTCTTTGTTCAGACGGGGAAGCACAAGAACGTCCTGGTTATCCTCACCATTCTTGGCCGCATGGGCTTCTACCGGCGCGCAAACATCCCTCTTTACAACTACATCCATGATCACTTCTGGTTCTTCAGCGTGGCACTCTGTCATCCGGCCGTTGATCAGCATTACCATGTCAGAGGACCAAGGAACGGCCCAAGCCCTTTTCAAGGGTGCTCTTCTTCAGGGGGAGAAGCTGGAGGCCCAAGCGCTGAACCTCCGCACCGGGAAGCCACGACCGGAGAACGTGGGCACCACCCTCTTCAAATTCAAGGTAACACAGGAGATCAACCTGGATGCAGCTGCTGAGAAGCTCATCGGGATTCTCCTGGCTACACAGGACCTCACTGGATGGCAGGGCCGTGCGGCTCGTCCATGCGGCACCGCCACAACCGCTGGCAAGCATCCCCGAGCGACCAAGCTGCATCGGTTTTGCGACGCCCTTCAGCTGGGCGAAGCCGTCCTTCCCCTTGCCCAGAGACCCGACAAGCGTATCCAGGTTGGCTCCTATGTGGACATCAGTGCCTACGCTTACCCATGCGCTTCCAGAGCGCTTCTGGAGGGGTCAACGCCTTGTCACCCTGCACCGTGTGGCTGCTGCCGCCACACCTTCGACGGTGGCATCCCAGACAAGCGCAAGTGCCAGAACTGCAACAGGATTCTGGAGATGGTCATGGAAATGGTACTCGAAAAGAAGAACCAAGTGGCAAAGACTTGGGACAGTCAGACGGCTGCTGAGGAGGAGGACGAGGAAGAAACTCCTAATTTCGACAATTAACTGTCTAAACTACTTGTTTCCCGCCAAAAGTCAAATATAAAAAATAAAAGTAAAAGGACAGAAATGTAGCCAGAAATAATCTCCATCTTTCCCTTATTGGATGTGCCTGCCTCCCCAGGGCGTGCGATGAAATGGCGTGTGGGGGGTCAGAAAAGGAAGAGAAATGG
>JADGJA010000670.1:0-12781 GCA_027596035.1 Thoreauomyces humboldtii | reverse complement strand
GGCCCCCCCCCCCGCGTTTAGGTTCGATATCTATGAGGTCCCACCAGAGTTGATTCCCGGAGCACATTCGGACGATGTCGTATGAGCTGCGTTTCTGACGGAGAGTTTGCATTTTTGCATTGGCACAGTTCTATTAAAAACATAAGGTGGCCAAGTCCTTGCAAATTATGACCGATATGTTGTCCCGAACCCATCCGTCTCCTTGCGGCTCAGGAGGGGTACCTTCCGCCTCCATATGTCGCTGAGCATGGTCGCCGCCCAATTATCCTTCTCACACGAGCGCCTCCTCCGGCTCTGTCGGCAACGTAACCCGAAGTTGTTTGACCCTTCGAACAAGATCGCGCACAGATCAGAGTTTGTTCGTCCTTGCAAGAAGTCTGAGTACTCCGACACTCACCAATCCAAGAACGACAGCGTGAGGAACTTCCGTCGAGCGAACTGCTCCCCGACGCACTCTAGCTGCTCGTTGCGGAACACGCTCGTCACAGGCACAGTGCACATCTGACACTTTAGCACGTTGTAGTTCTCCTCTGTCAGCGCTTCCACGCATTCTTCGCAGTAGGTGTGCTGAAAGGAAAAAAAAAACAGTCGGTATTAAGAACGAAAGAAGTACAAGCATTTGAGGAACGGTGGAACTCACCCCGCACGGTATCAACGTGGTCGGTTTGTGGAACAGTTTGACGTCCCTTGGACACAAGAATCCGGTCTCCATGCTCTCCTCCGCCAACGCGTACTCCTCCATCTTGATCTTTATGTCCATCTCGATGAGTTTGAGACGTTCCATGCGAGGCAAGAATTGTTCTTTCGTCAGCTCGTTGATCTTTTCGTTCAGTTCTGGTCAAGTTCGAAAAAAGGTGAGGAGGGACAGGAAAATTGTGAGGGTGACAGCGTCCGCTTACTGCCAAGTTGCTTCTCCTTGACGGAATGACTTTCCCGGAGCTTGTCGATCTCGTGTTGTAGGATCTTTTCCTTGGCTTGGAACTTCTTCTCAAGACCGTCGATGAAGTCAGGATCGACGTCGAATCGCATGCCGCGTTTGTCTTCCTTCGGTGGTGGTAAAGGCTCCGGAACCTCTGCTCAAGGAGAATGTCCAGAGTAAGCTTTTGCTCGAACGCGGTCGGAAACCTTTCGTTGATACGTACGTGCTTTTTCGACGGCCTCCGTGATCTGCAGACTCATGGCCCACATTTGCTCCTCCTTCTTCTCCAGTCGCTGCTCGTAATCGTTGATGGTGTCGTTGACTTTGGTCAGGAGTTCCGATATGTCCTTCTCTTTCCGCGCGAGATTGGTCTCCATGGTCTTTCCTTTATCTAGCAGCTCATTGCGCTGCTTGACCACGGCGTTGAAGTCTGTCGATATTTGTTTGCGTTGCCGCTGAAAGAAGCGTCAAAGGTTTCGTTTAGACGGGAGGTCGAACCATCCAGCAGCGCCGTGAATCGTGAGTGGTCCTTACGATGGCAATCTGACACGCTGTCTTCGCCTCCTCCATCTCGGTCGCGAGCGCCTCAAATTCGCTTCGCTTGTGATCCTGGTTCTTCTTTACAGCTTGGTAATTCAGAGTCACCTCTCGATTCGCGTCCAGCAAGTCACTGTAGGGATGATATCAGACCTAGGCCCCACTACTGCTCGATATCTCAGTAACGACAATGTTTCCGAAACATACCGGACTCGCTTTTGCAGCTGGGCGTTCTCTTCCTTGTATGATGCTTCGGATATCAATAAATATTCATGCTTCTGCTGAAGCTCGCTATCGAGGGAATCATTCAGTATCTCCTCCCACACGTGTCAATTGCGTTCCGGGCCGCCTACGTGAGCTCTTTCTCCATGCTGCCGCTCTTGCGCTCGTACTTCAGAGTCAAAACTCGCTGCTCGTCTAGATCATATTCCATGTCTCTTGAAGAAAGAACCATGAGTCAACATGTCCCCCAACGTCCACGTTCCCTCTCTTTTTCTCACTTGATATATAGCTTCAACTTTGCGATCTCAGCCTCCTGCTCGATGACGAGGAGTCGTTGCGAGTCGTTGGTGCTGGCTTCCTCTTCCACCGCTCTGCAGTGAAACGGTCAGGACATTGGTCCGCCTGGTGGTTTGCATCCAGATCCATCCTACTTTATCTGAGCGATATGATCGGCGTGGAGACGTTCAATGGTAGCAGCAAGATCTGTCGTCTCCTTCTCAGCCTGCAATCGTTTCCGAATCTCCTCGTGCAGTAAGATCTCCACTTCTTCTCTACCACATCGGAAGATTCCACTGTCAGATTTCTGCCTCGAAGCGCTGATAAGGCTCAAGCGTTCGAGCCAGAACGTCCACGTACTGTGCACGAGTGACGCGACCTTTTCGCATCTCTATCTGTCGTAGCTCGGCTATCTTGTCGTTCTTCGACTGAAGTTCGACTGCAGAAGCCACAAAAAAAAATTTGAGCGTTTCTGTCCTCCAAGTAGCCCGTCTTGTACATAGTCGAACCTTCTAGTCTGCTCTTTTGAACTGCAAGTTTCTGTGTTGCCAAGTTCGCCTCCTTGATCTCATTCGTATATTCTATCGCCAGCATTTGTTTTCGTCAGACAGGTGTTTCGACCGAGACGTTTCTTGGAGATCACCGTAGCTCACACGCACGATTGTTCAGCTTGAACATCTCCTCGCAATAGAGCTTCATTTTGCGCAGGGCATGTCCACCTGATCGATGTCGTTGGGGTCAGCGATGCAAGCAAATCGGGGCAAGCAGCGGACGACAACCTTTCATGATCTGCTCCTCCGTGGGTTTTGGAGGAAACTCTGGCGGAACGCCTAGTTTTGGCAGAGGCGGCGGTTTCTGCGTAAAGGCTGATGGGAGCATGGTGCAATTATAGGAAGGAGACTTGATGCAACGGATCGGGTGGGCGACGACGGTCGAGGGATGTCGCAAGAGTCAGAACATGCGTTGGGGGGGCAGAGACCTCGCGAAACTAAGGTACTTTTTCGATAGCCTTCAGGTAAGCGAGCAGCAGCAGCAGCGGCATCCTTGCCAGAAGGAGCAGTGGTCTCGTTCCCTTTGTGACTGCAGCAACCATGTACATCCGAAGGATCAAGACGACCGTTGTTGTTTGAATCCCTCATCTGCGCCCCCCCTATCCAGAAACCTATCAACTACCAGTTCCAAAAAGCGCATGGTTGACACGATGGACTCAAAAAGAAGCCTGGTGAGCTTCGACACTCCAATCTCAGTGCTTGCGCTATTTGACCGGCGACCTTTGCTTCAATCTGCTTGAGGCCAACAACCATCGTCCATGGCATCTGTACTGTGCGTTGCGTATGCTTGTGCCGCCGCCCTTTTCAGAATGGTTTTTTGAGTTGAACCGAGTGTCTGTCCAAGCTCAGCGGCAAGGCTGTGCACCCGTGCTGTGCCTTGGGTTATTTCTGCTCCTTCCTTTCCCCCCCTCTCCTTCCGGCAACTCGCACAGACTGGCATCAACAAGCTACTGGCAAGTGCATCGGCTAACCACGTCGTCGGTCTTCTCAACGCATCGGCATCGGTTGCGGCATACAACCTCCCGCAGGAAGCCAGCAATTATTATTGCATAGGGTGGGCTCCTGAGGGTTTTCTTCGGCCTGTTGTCGTAGCCTCTTGGGCCCTCCTTCCTCGAAACAACCCGACGACAGCCTTCTATCGCGTTCATCCGCGGCAGGAGCATGGCTCCCTCTTCCGTCTCCTCGAATTCGTCTTCCTCTCAAGAAGCTCGTCTGCTGAACACCTTGGTGCAGAGGTTCGCCGAAAAGGTAATGACCATGCTGGACTTAAGGTTTCCCGAAAAATGAAGTTTACGTTCGAACTGTCTATAGCTCCCCGTCAACTCTGGACTCTCTCTCACGTCTCTGGATCATGATCCACTCTTTCATCACACCACGCGCACCCTTGTTTCGCTGAGTCCACACCGATTACGCGACATCCTTGCTGCCCTCGCTGCACACTTGGATGGGATTGGGAGGGGAAAGGATGGGACTGGCGGAGGCAACGTGGACGATGCGAACGTGCCGCTTCAGACCCTACAGAGTCAGTACTGCTGCCTGTGGGTGATGGGCGAATGTATGAGGAGAAAGTGGAAGCCTACCGAGCAGGAACTTGAATCTGCGGACTCTTCAGATGCCCCCGACGGTACATACATCAACTTTCTTGCCTGTGCCAAGCATTAGGGAATCGGGTGGAATCGTTGTCGGTCATTATATTGACTCAGGATTTTCACTGTCTTGCAGGCCCAAGGACAGCACAACATCCTGCCGGCAGAAATCAACACTCGTCTCGGCCTTCATCAGCATCAGCATCCTCTTCCGCGACGTCACACCATTATTCGCAAGGAAATGCATTCACATCGTCATCGTCCTTGGGATGGGAGCCGCCAGCCTGCAAGTCGAAGCTATCCTTCATGCAAACCGCTTCTGATCATTCCTCCAACGTTGCTGCTCTGGTGGCAAGTCAATCCGCGGCCCGACACGGCATCGCTGATCCACCTCCCCTGGACGACTCTTTAGCTCGTTTTCTTCTCCATGTCATTACTCGATTCTTCTACACCTCAGCCTCTACGATCAACACCGACACCATAAACCACGCATATGGAACTTTGGCTGACGATCATTACTCTGTTCTGACCGACGGCACTGCAGCTTCGTCTTTTCGCGTCCCTCACTCGTCTGCAGACCTTTTGACCGACATTCATAAGCAGGCTGGGCGCGTCATGCAGTACCTGTCAGCCTCCAACTGGCCAATAGTGTTTGCCAAGATCAAACTTCGAATTACTAGCCTTGCTCAGACCAGTACTGCACCCTCAAGCGGGGCAGGCGGCGGAAGCAACGCGAATGGAGCGAGCAGCGGGAACAACATGGCAACGGGCAATGCCGGTGGAGGATCCTCTGGAACCAGATCTGGAGCTGGCGGACCAAGTGGTGGCGGAGGAGACAGAGATGGGGACGGCGACGGGGGTGGGGATTTGACCGAGCTGCGATTCCTCGAATGGTGTAGCATCAACCGGTATCGACTAGGCATGATCCTTGCCGAAATGACCTACAACCTTCGAAGCTTCACCAAGCGCGCCCTCTTTGCGTCCTCGATCTCTCTCCGCATCGCCATATGGAACTGGATCGAGGCTTTTCCAACAGAATTCCAGATATTATGTTCCAGTTTTGGAAGGATGGAAGGTACGAAGGGATTTACATGAGCAATTTGCACATGGAACTGATCCCATCTTGGTGACTAGGACAACCTGATCAACTATTTGACATCTTCAATGGCTTCGCTGATTCGTCGCGACGGAAAGCTTTGTTCTGGCCGGTCCAGACCATGCTTGCGGTGCTTTGCCCGGATTTAGTGTATGCAATTGGCCTCGCTGGAGGAGGGCGTGGCGCACCACCACTCAGCTCCAGTGCGACAAAGAAAGCGATGTTCCTTGATGGCATCAAGAAGAACATTCGGACAGGGAAAGTTGGCGAAGTGTCGGTCCTCTGTTGCATGGATTTTGTCAAGGCGTCAACGTTCGCAGGGCGGCAGGAAGGGGGGGCTATGAAACTTCTTGCAGCTACTTTTGAAGTTGAACTGAGGGAGAAACTCTTTGATCCGCAGCGTCCGCTCGCGCTTACCAACGGTCTTGCTGCATCGGAAGAACCCGGCGTGATCGATCATAGGTTACTCGGCGAATGCATCGCGGCCATGTACAAGGCTAATCCTTGGACTACCCTACGGACGGTTGTCCCCATCGTACTCGATGCCGGAGGCTCGCTCTACAAGGTTGCCCTAGTGAAGGCGCTTTGCTCCGTCATCAACGAACCTCCCGAACACGCTCAGCTTCTACCATGGAACCCGAGTGGCGTGGACGCAAGTCTTGCTCAACCGCTCCGAATCCTCTTTGCCGACTGTGCGCAGCTGCACCGTCAGACAGGGGTGGCTGATGCGAAGGCCCGAAAAGCTCCCAGTTTCCGATCTTCTAATACGGACCGCAAAATCAAAAAGGCTGCTCAGGAAGAAGCAAATGAGAGATTTCAAGTTCTGATCAACGTTTTGACCATGTGGAACATCTGTCCGTTGCTGGCCATTGTCGTAAGTCAAGATCTTGCTTCATGATCGATTAGTGTCAAAGTATTGATGGATTTGATGCTACACAGAAAGATGCCGGGACTCTTCACCCGGAGGAATTGCGACCGCTGTTTACGTCTCTGACAGTCTGCCTGCTCGACAGTCACCCGCTGGTACGGCATCTGGCCGGACAGATGCTTCTGAAACTCATGGCTCGGGATGTTGTGCCATACTGGGACGGGACCGTCACGGACTGGCGCGCACCACCGCCTCAAGACACACAAGCTCCGTCCGATGCTGCCATGCGCAGTTTCTGGCGAGGCAGTTCATGGATTCTTCTGGGAGTGACTCGGACGGTCTTGGACGATCTGGCCGAGGCGCGTCGCGGAGCGGAACTTGCGCTCAAGCTCCTGGGCCGTCGAAACGAAGTCCTCGCGAGCAGACGAGGATGTGCGAGCATCGGAGCCGACGTACCGGAGCGGTTTGCTGCGTGCGTGGCCATGGAGGTTGCCATCATCGTGTCACTCTCCGGCGGCTGGAGCGACGGTGGCGTAGGCAAGATGGTCGCGGGATGGCTCGAAGCCGTTCTGGAAGAGGGCGATCTTGTTCGCGCTGGTGGCGGCGGTGCCGCTGTCGGTGCCGCCCCTCTTCTGGAGAACGCTAGCGTCTACGCTGACCTGGTGAAGGTCGTGACCGGCGGGGGCGGCGGCGGTGGCCTCAAAGTTGTTCAGAAGAGAGCGCGAGCGATTCTGCGAGGCCTGACCGTTCCAACGCCTGGTAACATGGGCGGATGGGAGGAGATGTACAAGATCTGGAAGATCAACGGGTCGCTGCCGTCTTCAGGTGGCCGAAAACGAAGCGGAAGCATGGGCAACAACGGTAACAACCTGGATGGCGGATCCGGTATGGCCGAATCAACGGGCTCCGGCAGTAACGCAGGTACGGGTCATCATACTACGGACAGCTGGACCGGCCCTTCGATTTCGTCGGCAAGTGGAGCGAGTTCGCCATCCACTCAGCAAGCGATGATGGAAGACATCGAGGCAAAGCGCGTGAGGCGAACAGGCAGTGGCATAGGTGTTGCCACTTTCATGGGGGACGAGCGGGCAGAGTGGATCAACCAGATGGCGTTCCTTTGTGCCCTTGGCGGGATCTGCCTGAAAGCCAGCGCTATGGCGGTTGAGCAGCAGCAGTTGCAGGAGGTCGGAGGCGCCACCGCGGGACGGAACAATGCCGCGCCTTTTAATGTCAGCGACGGGGGCAGACGCAAATCCACCGGTTCGGCCCCTCCCGCCCTTGCCGCCGATAATGGCCCCGAAAGCCCTGCGGTTCAGGTGCCCTGGACTGGGATGGTCGGCGCTCAGCTAATGACCGCCTACAGCGGGGCCAGGCAGACAGTCGAGCGCTTCATCGGAGAACTGGTTGAGCTCGTCGTTTCGGATACTGTCGTGGTGCGCGAGGCCGTCAAAGAGTGTCTTGGTTTGGAAATGGGTATCGGCATGTATGGTGAGTAGCTCCTACAATACTGCACAAGTTGACTTGTCCCATACTCATTGTTACCCTTGGTGGTGTTAGGAATACTGTTCGGACATTTCACCTACATTATTAACACTCAGATGTTCGATCCTGCAACCTCCCAGCCGCGCCTGACCGCCAGAAATACCCTTTTCGCCGATTACATCTCATCCGTCCTCCGTCTTGCCCTCGATCGGCCAGATGCTGGCACCGTGCTTTCGTCGGCCTCTCTCGGTGAAAACGTGGATCTTGGCTATGTTGTGGTGCAGTTGATTCGATATCTCGATACCCTCGCGTTGGTCGACGCGACGAGTCTTCGACTTCGCATGCGCCTGTGCATGGCCATCGAGCTTCTGGTAGCCAAGCGCGATGCCATAGGACTATGCGGCGAGATGCGTGTTCGCAAGGAAATTGCAGAGGCATTGCTGGAAGCTGGCCTTGATGGGACGGGTGAAGATCCTAGTGTTGTCATGAATCGATCACCCGAGTCTCGGAAGCTGCAAAAAGGCGCCGACTTGGCCTGCGTGAAGGCGTTGGTCAAGCTCCTAGAGGACCTTCCTTTGGGACGGCAAAAGGCGGAGCGATACTGCGGGTTCCTCGTACGTGGATTGGAACGCTGGCTCACGGGCGAAGACCTTGATGTTGGTCCGTTCAGGGAAGCGACGGTACAGGCGCTTACCAACCTGGTTGCCGCCAACACGGACGCCGAGCTCGGATGCGCACTCGACATGGTGTATGCCGAGAACGAGCAGCTTCGCGGCGTCTTTGCCGTCGTGCTGACTGAGCTGGTCCGCAAGGGCTGCCTTGATCAAAGTAAGCTTCAAGCATGTCTCGGCTCAAGGGAAGAGACTACGCGTGCTCGGCATATCAAGCTCTTGGATCTATTGACATCGACTCCTGGCGGTATCGACGTGGCGGTGGCCCTTGGCGAGGTGGCACCTGTTGGTGATGTGGACGAGGTTGCCAGCGTGCTCGTGCATCTTTTCGAAAACTCAGGACGTTCCCTTGACCTGGTCGAGCGTGTCGTCAGACGTGAGGTCGAGAACACTGATACCCCAGCAAACTTGTTTCGTCGCAACAGCATCGCTACCCGTCTGCTGACCATCTACGCCAAGCAACACGGCGTAGAATACCTGCGGTCTACTCTCTCACCGATCCTATCGGAACTCGCCGAGCGTTGCCCTCCTATGAGCTTCGAAGTGGATCCCTTAAAGTGCGGCACTGGAGACGCCGACGCCAACATGCGCAACCTTCGCGTCGTTTCCCAAGGGATTCTAGACAGTGTCATCGGCCCTCCTGGCGCTGGACGACTCCCACCGTTCTTGCGCGATGTCTGTGCTACCATTTGGCGCCTCGTCGGGACCAGATTTCCCGATGCCCGCATCACGGCAGTTGGAGGCTTCTTGTTCCTCCGCTTCATCTGTCCCGCTATCGTATCACCAGAGACCCACAACCTCATCCCAACTAACGACGGGGAGCTGAAGAAAGAGCTTCGGAGAGGCTTGGTACTGATCACCAAGGTAGTCCAAAATCTGGCAAACAACGTTCTATTTGGCGTCAAGGAAGCTTTCATGAGCGGCGTGAACGACGTTCTGAGGGACAATGTCAGCAAGGTTCATGGTTTCTTGCGAGACGTTTCGGTAAGCTTTGGCATAGTATGTAACATCCTAATCGAAGGCGATTGTGGACTCATCGCCCTTTTGGTCCTAGCTTCCTATGACGCCGGCATCACCTGCCGCAAAACCTCAGCTCGGTGCCGGGTTGTCCGATTCTGACATGGTTAAGCTTCAGCGCAACATGGCCGCAAATCTTGATCGTATCGAGCGGTTGCAACGGCTACAAGGAAGTCTCACGAATCCCGCCCTTCACCATGCCCATCCGTCCACCACTGTATCAAGCCCGACAGGCACCGTCCGCCCGCAAGCCCGAAGGTCCGCTTCCCATGTCGGTACCCTGCTTGCTGAACCGCAGTCTCCAATCGGTTCCCAGAAGACCAACACCGAGCTCAAGCAAGTACCTCCGCTCTCCATACCCAAAAGCGCTTTCGCGGAGATGTGCCTGCTTCTCGCTCAGCTCGGGCCTGCCTCTGCAGCAGATCAAGGAAGCATGGGGAGACGCATAGAGGTTGGACAAACGCTATATAGCCAAGTCACATGGGTCAAAGGCTACCGGTCACACGTCCCTGTCCTTCTGGCAGTCGGACCAGAAAAGTTGCAAATATTGACCAGACGTTCCGACGGGTCGGATGTTATCGAAGACACGCATCATGCCGCCGATATCGAGGAGTTCGGCATGGCGCGAGAGCAGGAGCTTGTCGTTCGTGTCGTGTCGAGAGCCCACGGCAGTACTACGTTAACTTTTGCTGCTGCGAAGGCCGAAGGAATCGTGCATACGTTGAAAACGATGCTTTCGGCCTGGCGATCAAACGAGCAACAAACCAGTAACAGCAACAGTAACAGTCGGACTGGCCGTCGTGCGCTTACGCCAGCCGAGGTACCAGGAGCGCTCCTTAGCGTAGCATTCATGACTGCAGGATCTGCCGATTCACAAGTGCGGCGAAACGGATACGACCTACTTTGCGCCACCTGTGAAGCTTTCGACGTTCCTGTAAGCGTCGGGAACGTCGGAGGGCAACGCATCCTTCATGGGTTTGGGAAAGGCCTCTTTGTGCCATTCAGCAGCGGAGGGTTCGTGTTGGACGTCGTTAAACGTATCGCTCATTCTCGGCCCGACCTGACCATGAGCGTACTGAACGAGGCTGCATGGGGTCTTTCCACCTCGTGTCCCGAGTCGCTCAAAATCGTGATCCTTATGTCCCTGGAGCCTTGGATACGAACGCTCGCCGCGTGCGTCTATGAAGATGTAACCGGAGATGCCAAGCTAAATTCGATCGTGCTAATGCTTGTCGAAGCTACTGTTCGTGAGCCAGCCCTTGACGCCTTCTTCCGGTCGACGGTGTGGACGTACCTCGCACAGCAGGATACGCTCGTACCACAGGTCATCGAGACGCTCCTAGCTGCAGCATGCGATTCCGCGCCTCGACCGCACGCTATTGAAGTCATCGCCAACATCACTCACGCTATGGCCCGGACCACTTCCTACCCGGTATCCAGCAAGCTGCTTGCGCAACTACGTAAAGCCATCGTGTCCACGTCCTATCGTGCGACCGCGACACTCGTAGATCATGCCGCATGGACCGAGATCGCTGTGCTCGTCCGTATCGCTACCCACGTCGCTTTCGACGATTGGAGTAACGTCCACAACTGCCTCCCCGATGTCTGCTACGTCGTCTCGATGGTCGCAGGGATAGGGAGTCCTCTCGTCCGGGCATCCGTTCACGGCGCTCTTGTCAATACTGTCCACGCGCTTGCCACGAGTGGTGTTGTCGGAGAAGGGAAACGGAAAGCTCTCGGCGATCTGGTTCGAGAGCTCGCAGGGCCCAAACTTGGTCTTCCGTTCGGAGTCGTTGGTGTAGGAGAACAGGGCTCGGAAGTTGCGAGAGAAGTTACCTTGGGGGGCTTGGAACTTGTTGTTCGTTGCCTGCTGGATGTAGCAGAGGCTGGCGCAAAAGACTCAGGTATTTAGCATGTCCCTCTCATTTCTCATTGAATATCTGGTCACTTACAACCTCTACTTTGCAGATCAAGCTGGTCTTTGGCGAGCGCGCTGGATGTCGTTCGTTGCCAGCACCGCCTTCCAGTATAACCCAGCAATTCAACCACGAGCTTTCATCGTTCTCGGTTGCCTTGCACGCGATCAAGTAGATGATGATCTTTTCTACCAAATCCTCGTTGCCCTTCGCGGTGCGCTTACCCTGTTCGATCTCTCGGCCGAAAGTGCTGGCACCAACGCCAGCACCTCCGAAACGGCACCACATCTCATCGTGAGCATTACTATGGCTCTTTGCGACATTGTCGCTGGCTTGCCTGCGGACTCTCGATACCTGCGGCCCATGTTCTGGCTAGCAATGGCTCTATGCCAGATAGCCCACGTTCCGATCTTTCAGTCGGCATGCATTCTGTTGGTTGTCACTCTACGCCGACTGCACGACACTGGCGCGTTCCAGAACGAGAATCGGGATCCAGACTGTGTGGCCCGAGTCCTTCTGGGTGCTCGGGAAGGGCTAGAAAATGTGTCGGTCCGCATCGACCAGCTGGTCGGCATCAAGTTTGGCGTAGAGCTCTTCGCACACGCAGTATCCGCCAACCTCGTTAGAGGATTGAAGCATCCAACCACCAAAACGGGCACCACGGCAGCTTTGGAAATGTTCTGCGACATCGCCGGGAACGGAGGGATACACACCCTTGGGTACGTCGTGCCGCTCATCCCGTCAGCCGAGAAACCTGCGGATCTCTGGAAGCGGGCGGGACTACCGATCGGAAATGCGCTAGAGCGGGATGCGAGAAGAACGCTGCTAGACGAGGACGCTGGACATGCGCGGGCGCGTGTCTCTGCGAGCCTGCTTAGAAACGGCATCTTCAACTCGACTCGAGGAGTGGACGATAGAGGAGTGGTCATGACCAGCGTACTTTTCTGGGCTGCGATGCTCGATGCAGCCGAGTACGATATGGAGCTTGTCACTATTTACGCGGCGTTGGCGGAGGCAGCAGAAACCGCTCCAGAAGCCTTTGCGGTTGTGTAAGTCACTTCGACCGCTGACTTACGCTCCTTCATCCGTATGACGTCTAATACTTTGCTCGTCTTTCAGCTCCGACTACCTGACCCCTCGCCTAACGCAAACATTGGCCACCTCGCAGTCTCTTGCCATCCTAGGTCTCGTTCGCTCAATAGTCGCTGCTTCCCTCCGCTTACCGTCCTCATCTACGTCGGGCACACACCAACCGAACCTACCCCAAACGCGTCGCTCCATACCTCTCACCAGCGCGGTCAACAACCCCATCTCCCACAATGCATCAGCGTCCATGTCATCTTCGCCATCCTCCTCGCTGTACATGTCTCAATTATCAGGCGGCGACGATTCACGAGCAGGAGCAGCAACAGGAACGCCAAGCATGGGCTCCCGACTGCAGGATTTGGGATTTCAGGGTCTGGCGGCCTCGGACCTCGGTGCCTTCGGAAGTGTTTCGAGGGCGAGGAAAGTGAAGGTGGCGGCCCTCGTGTGCGAGCTTTTGGATGCCATCGTCGCTCTCTAAGGAGAGCCGCAACAAGAAGAGAAATCGGAGAGAGAAGACCAGCAGGAGAGAGAGGGAGAGGGAGAAAGACAGAGGG
>JADGJA010000067.1:0-51152 GCA_027596035.1 Thoreauomyces humboldtii | reverse complement strand
CCCCCTTTTTGGTCGTCTCCAAACACATCTCCCATCTTCCTCGCCCGAGTCGAACCCTGAGCTCCCACAGGCATAGTTCCTGTCCGAGAACCGATCGCAATCACTGCGCAGCGCGTCCAACCTCGTCCGTCCCACCACCCTTCTTCCGCAGCGACTCAACATGTCCACGAAAAAGCGAAACGTTGTCCAGCCCATGGCAGACAACTTTGCAAAGGCAGGAGCTGCGCCCGCCAGCAGCAGCAGCAGTAGCAACAACGGCAACGTCATCAACGGTGTGCGTCTGAGCAGCGAGCCAGACTCGTCGAGAACCATTACCGTTCCCGCGAACGATGGCAAAACCGGAGAGCCGATGGAGCTTTCCTACACAAACTACAAAGTCATCGGGAACGGTTCCTTTGGAGTCGTGTTTCAGGCTCAGCTGATCGCCAACAAGGAGCAGGTCGCCATCAAGAAGGTCTTGCAAGACAAACGCTTCAAGGTATGTGTGCGTCCAACTTGGGATGTCTGTTCCATCTTGGCGCAGGCTTCACTTCGCGCGCCGCCGGCAGGCTGATCCGATGCCCGGCTGCTTTGCAGAATCGTGAGCTGCAGATCATGCGTTTGCTAGACCACCGAAACATATGCAGTTTACGCGCCTTTTTCTATTCGTCGGGGGACAAGAAGGACGAGGTGTTTTTGAACCTGACGCTCGAGTACATTCCCGAGACCATCTACCGAGCGTCGCGACACTTTGGAAAGATCAAGCAAACGATGCCCATGGCCTCGATCAAGGTACTTCGCTTGTATCGCTTTGACCGCCCCAATATCGCGTATGCTCAAGCGTCCTCTTCCAGCTTTACATGTACCAGCTATTCCGATCGCTTGCCTATATCCACTCGCTCGGGATCTGCCATCGCGACATCAAACCGCAAAACCTGGTATGGTTGTTCTTTGCTTCTTCCCAGCATCTTGGTCAAAGCACTCACTGGGCCGGACACCACACAAACAGCTCTTGGACCCCGCATCCGGCGTGCTGAAGCTGTGTGACTTTGGAAGTGCGAAGATTCTTGTCAAGGACGAGCCCAACGTCAGCTACATCTGCTCGCGTTACTATCGGGCACCCGAGCTCATCTTCGGCAGCACTGACTACTCTGTCAGCATCGGTAAGACCCAACCTGCTGCGCGCGTTTTGAAACCTGATTTGGTCCTCATCCGCCGCAGATGTTTGGTCTACTGGCTGTGTGATGGCAGAGCTTATGCTCGGTTCCCCGATCTTCCCAGGAGAATCTGGCGTGGATCAGCTCGTCGAAATCATCAAAGTCTTGGGGACTCCGACCCGTGAGCAGATCAAGTCAATGAACCGAAACTACACGGAATACAAGTTTCCCCAAATCAAAGCTTCCCCATGGCCCAGGGTAAGCTACTGGTACTCTCAACACTTTGCAGCGTTTGGCGAGTCTCATTCTTTCATTTGCATTTTGTAAGACTTTCAAGAACAAGCCTACAACGCCAGAGTCCTTAGACCTTATCGCCAGGCTCCTCGAGTACACTCCAGTGAACCGGCTGACGGCCATCGAGGCCATGGCCCACACCTTCTTCGACGAGCTGCGTCTTCCCGATGCCAAGATGGCTAACGGCAAAGATTTCCCTCCCCTTTTTGATTTCTCAGTTTTGGGTACGTCCTTGCGCATGTCTCTCTCTCTCTCTCTCTCTTTCTCTCTCTCTCGTATCGGGGTACTCTCATGGAACTCACACACGCTTGCCCTCTTTGTGTCGCAGAGCTCTCGATCCAGTCGGATCTAAACCGAGCGATCGTGCCAGCACACGCGGAACCCGCGCTCCTCGCGAGGGGCATCGACATCAACAAATTCCAACCCGTGAAGATCGAGCGACCGACGTTGAGCGATTAGAGAGTGGAACTTCCTTCTGGGGGATCGTTGCGTCCTCTTGCTTTCGCTTCTCTTCGGTCGCTCTGAAAACGTCCCTGGACCTTTGGTCGAGACAGAAAACCCCTTCCCCCCCTCCTTCCCACACATGAGCTGCGGGCGCGAGTTGGACGCAAAAAGACCCCGCTTAGCTGTGACGTGACACTCTCGCCGTTTCTTATAAATATTTTGGTACCCTTTCTTTCTTGCTTCCGGACGGGTTTCGTACCGGCCAAACATGGAGTTCGGATGATGAAAGGCAGCTTGTTGCTTTGGAAGCGGGACGGGTCAGCGGGCACGAGTCATGAGCCGCATGACCCGACGGGCCCTCTGCGGACCCCGTAAAGCTGTCGCCTTTTTGCACCGCTGAACTCGGTTTCAAGCCATAACACAGGGGACGCATCTGATGGTGCTGTAAAATCACAGCACTTTCCATGGGAGCTTGCTTTCACGAGCAAGATGGATGCGAATCCTTGGTATGGTAGCTCTCGAATGTTGTTCCCACGCCGTTGCCAGAAAGCAGCCACCACCACCTTTCGACGTACATGACAGATGACGACCCCTGGAGGGACTTTTCTCGTGGTCCAAAGCGCTCGAGTCCGTCTGATACTTACTTGCATCTTTACGTGGGGATGCCAACGGTTAACGGACGGGTGGCCCAAAAGGTAAGGATCGGCTTACACAGTAGTAATGTAGCAGCTATGATATGCAAAGACATCCAGTTACAAAGTCACCATCAACGGTCTTCTGGTGCTCGGGATGCACGGCTTAGACGATCAGTACAGCAGTACATGGCCCCAACAGGAGGTCAGACTAGTGACACCTCGCGGCCTTATGCTGCGCAGTTCGATAGCCGTCTCTCCTGCAAAGCGGGTCGCAAAAGGCAACAAACCCACCAAAAAACGACAAGTCCTTATGTGCAAAAAGAAGACACCCCAATCTATTATGATTGCTCGATGACAATCACCTTATTGTCCTCCCCCCCTCCCCCCAATTTCACGTCACAGACCCCCCACAAATGTGCGGGCTCTGTTTTTGTCCTTGTTCTTCTTTCTTCCGTTCGAACGTTTCTTCTTCGCGATGTCCCTGTTGTCTTTCTTCCTTCATCTTTCCGCACCTCCGCGACTGTCCAGCTCTCGGACGAGTCCGTCGCAGATGTCTTCCAGCTGATTGTAAGCTTCGTTCTTGGCTTGTAAGTTTACTTCCAACGTCTTGACCTTGGAGTCCAAACGAGAGAGCTTGACGTCCATGGTGGACATGGCTAGCGCGTGGGCGTTGGCCAGCTTCTCGTTTTCGTCGTTGGCGCTGGTGGTGGGAAGAAAACCCCTTTGGTGAGACTTTTCTGGCTTTTTCCGTTGCGAAAAAGGGGCCAAGGTGAATGCAGGGGTGAGGTTTTTTTGCGGGCTTACCAGTTCAACTTTTCTTGAGCGTGAGCTTTCAGGTGCGCGTACTGCTCGTCACGTTGGGTGACGTGCTGCTTGAGTTCGTCGATTTGACCGGTAAGCAACTTGGTGGACTGGGAACGAATTGGAAAGAATGTCAATTTCTCACGAAGCCCGAGGTTGGAGTTTTGTGTCACTGTAAATTGTCTCGGTCTTACCTCTCGCATGTCCGACAAGTCCAATTTCAGTTGCTTGTTTTTGACCTCCCATACGTCGTTCTCTTTTGCTAGCCGTATCTTTTCCGCATGGGTCGCGTGAAGGCTTTCGTAGATGCGATCGTATTCTAGGGCTGCTTGGTCGCGATCCGCATTCTTTTCGTCTGATGACATCCAGTGCAAACGTTAGAAAACGCAACGGCAAGCCTATTCTGGATTCCGGTTGGTTTACTCACCGATGAGACGCAATCGGAGTGTGTCCCATTCGCGGGTAGCCTGCTTCCATTTTGCAGCCTGCTCTTTCTGGAAATTTTCCATCGTCTCTTGTGCCATGAGCTCGTACTCTGCTTCAAGCTGAAGAAGGAGGGCATCAGTAAAAGACCTCGGGTAGACTCATGCAACTTTTTCCGCCCACGTTACCCTAGCTTTCAGTTCCGCTTGCATCCGTTCAACGTCTTTTTCGGTGTACTTGGGGACACTCTTCGGTGTGGGACAGTCTATGGCTGAATCCATGAGGTGAACAGGAGGACTGTTTGCTGAACCTGAAGTGGTTCTTCGCTGTGCGACAGGAGTCTGTTGACGGGCACCGGCGTTCATGTCGATGATTCCGTTTGGGCCTTGAGGCGATTCGAAACCCATGAGATGGTCATTACCGCTCATCGTTTTCACGAGAGGATCAAACTCTGCCATCGCATGTGAATCGAATTGCTGGGGGCGCATTGGAGTCATGAGCTTGCCGAAGGATGCAAGTCTTGGAGAGTTCGGGTGGGATTTGGGGTTGTATCTGGAGGTGTCCGACCTCGAAGGGATGACGCGATGGTCTTGCTGTGACGACCCTGACATCGGGTCATAGGAAGGTCGACCGCGCGATTCAAACAACGAGGTCTCGTGGAAGCGCTCATCATTGCGCTGCGGAGCGGCAGATTCTGCGAAGGGGCCCCTAGACGATAGGCTCATAGGAGTATTGGAAGCCGTGAGCTCTGGTCTTGTGTTCTTTGGAGATGCAGAGTGTGAGTTGGAGCGCCTTTCGGAAGCCTGAGACAAATTGATTTCTTGAGTGCGGACGGGTGGATCGAGAAGCGGGGAAACATTGATTGCGCTGACACGGATAGGAGAGTCCAGTCTCGCTTCAGCCGCCACTGCCACAAGGGCAGGCGAGGATCGAGCGGATCCTGCAGAGCTGGTTCGAGAGACGGGTCGTTCATGGTGAACCTCTAGTGGTCGAGATTGGTGTTCAATATGGGGCGTGAGATCAAGGGATTCTAGCGAAACGTCAGTGTCATGGCTAGCAGTTGGTTGATAGGTGTGTGCCGAAGGGCGTATTTCCCGTTCGAATCCTTCGTCGTACTGCGATTGTCGCACAGGTGCTGCGGTCGATGTGGTCATTGCTCGACTTGCCGATTCACACGCTAAAGTCAGCGAATCTTCCAGACTTCCAAGCTGCTCGGCATGCGAGGGCCGAGGAGAGTTGCGTCGACTACCGTCGCGAGTGCGCAACGGAGTGTCGCGCTTAAGCACGACCGGCGATGCGGATTCCATCCTTTCCACGTGATAGGCTGCCCTTCTCTTTGGAGAAGGAGTTTCCTGTTGGGAGCTGGAAGACTCAACGGGTGCGTCCTGCGCGCCCGCGTCAAGCTCTTTCGCAGAAGATCCATCTAAAAGCACTGCAGCGCCGAAATCACGCTCCAATATGACCCTGGCTCCGCTGCGAGGAGGCGATTTGGAGAGAGATCTCGCCTTCAGCATTTCCACGGCCTCAGCAACTGTGATGTCCACCTCGATTGATGATCCCGAGTCCGAGCTCCCGCGTCGGCGTAGACCATTCGACAAGGTGGGAGAAATGACGGCTTTCCGGCCGCTGGGAACTTCACTGACATCCTTGTCCCAAGATGGTCCAGTAGCTGTTCCGCTCATCGGACTGCGTGAAGCTCGTCGCGCACATGGAGGAGTTGGAGGAGGTGAGCGACGCGCTCGGGAATGTCCCGGGGTGTCGGGAATCACAGTGTTCGGAGATGCAAAGTCGAGTTCGAAAAACTCCTCTCCGGTGGACGTAAGAGGAGTCGGTGACATGTCTCGAGAAAATAAGCGCAGTTTCGGCGGTGTGGATTTGTGGGATGACTCTGCGAGCTACAGAGGCAAAAAGAAAGGCTTCAGCGAGAAACTCTTGAGCGTAGAGCACAAGAAGTGGGTAATGAGAAGGCTCTCACGGCGAACATCACGTTCGATGTTTGTTGCGCGGTGCAGTTTCCACCAGGTAGCCACACCAGACCGACAGCCAATCCCAATATTCTTCTCAAGAATATGATACTCACTGTTTGCATGGGTCCGTATGTGGGGTTGTTCGCCGCAAAGTCGTGTGCGAGAAGACTAGGCATCCCGTTCATCTCACGGTCCAGCGCAGAATTTGTGTAGGTCTGTACAGCTCCTGAGAGTTGATTCTGATGATGGCACTGCAGCCAGATGGTATCTCGTTGCTCTCGGTAGTGCTGGACCCGAGGGGATTGGGTCTGCGATTGGATGTTCAGCAAGGGTGGGTGGTAGCACGCTCTGTCCGCAAAGAGTAGATGAGAAGGATGAAATGCAGAAAGATTGCGAGGCGGAGTGTCCGAGCTTGGGGCTTTGCATACCGGGAGTGCTTACGCATCGCTGCAGCCAACAATAGCTCTACATTCGGACGAGGCGCACAAACAGGCTCATGTCCGGATTGCGTTGCTGTGGGACACCTGCAACGTGATGAATGACTCACTGCTTACCTAAGCCGTTTTTTTGGACAGCAAGAACCTACCGGTATACACGATATCCGAAGGGCTGCCGGGCCACACACTCGGGAGTCTCGGGGCGACATGGTCAGGTAATTTCCCCTGCAATTGTTTAGGAATGCGACGGTGAGGTGCAGGTTCAGGCCAGCATTCCATATCATCCATGGAGACAAGATGAAACGTGCAAGGTTGAGTGCCATGCATTGTACGGCAGGATTACGCGCGTACAACACTGTACAATGCATGGTTGTAGTTCACTTTTTCAGATGGTTGTAGAGTTCAATGATATCATACAAAAACGCTTGAGATTTTGTAGTCCCAAAGAGGTGTGCCACTTTCCCGAAGTGGATCAGGAGGTCCAGACCCATTCCTGTAAACATGCAAAAACACATCGTTAGCTCATTTTGTTTCGATGATAAGAGGACCAGCAGGTACCTTTGACCGGAGTGAGTAACTTTTAATCTTGTGACTAGTGACCAAGATTTTGTCGCGGCTGCAAGCATCGCCCTGGATTGTAACTGTATCCAATGACCAAATCATAGAAAAAATCGCTGTCCAGTTCACGAGGCTTCCTCGGTATCGGGCTTTCGCAGGTGGTCGGCTCCAGGTAGATGGTCGTCCGAGATTCCAAAAACGTTTACGTCAGCGAGCGGAGCTGCTTGAAGCTCTTGAAGAGGTTTCCCCTCCAACTCACCTCAAACGGTCTTTCAGCAATCGCACCGCAGACCTCGCAACCATGCGTGGACGCAGCACCATGTGGCCATCTCTGTTTTCATTCCTCTTGCTTGCCAGCCGCCTTTCAATTTCAACGGCCGTGAAACCGAGCACTTATCAGCTGAACCTTGGGCTACTATGGCAGAACCTGACATCGGAAGATGGCCAAAACGCTATGCATACTGTTCAAATAGCAATCGAGTGAGTGGGTACAGGCTCGATGTTCCCGCAGTTGAAAGCTGACTGGGTAGCGCTTTTTAGCTGGGTGAACAACCAGCCGGACATCCTTCCGGATGCGCATGTCAATCTCGTTCCTGTCGAAAGCGGTTTCACAAGAGCAGGTATGAGCGACTGGCCAGGTCTTGTTGGTGAAAAATACTAAGCCTGCTCTGATTGTAGACGCAATTCGAAGCGCATATGAAATTGTTCAACACTCGCCCATTGCGGTGATAGGCCGTATGTCCCGTGTCTAGTCAGACTTTATTTTCACAAAGCAGATCTCAAAAGTCTCGTTTTTCAGCAACCACAACAGATCAATCCGTCTATAGTGCATTGGTTACAGCTGGATTCCAAATTCCGAATTGCTTTTCAGATGTCTCGGCCGGCCAGTTTGCGGACCGAACAGCATATCCGTGAGTTTTCCACCATTGACGCTGACCACACGAGACATACGAACTTAGGGAACACATCTCGCAGGAATACATTTCGGTTGATCCAATCCGCCGGAACTTACGGCGGTTACCTCGCGCAATTTGCCTATGAAATGGGCTGGAATAACGTCGCTGTTATTTACAGGTATCTCATATTTGCGTTACGTGGACCGTAATCAACGAAGTATAACAATCGGTTCTCGGCACTAAGTGAAACCGAGTTCGGTGCTTCCTTTGCGACGCCGATTGTGACCGAGGCTCAAGTCCTTGGAATGAACGTGCTAGCCAACCAGGGTTTCAACGCTGACGGGACATTGAGCCAGGCAGATTTGGACAGCTGCATCGATACAATCGTTGCTTCAAAAGCTCGCATCATCCTTCTTTCAGGTAAGAACATCCAACAAATCAAACGGATGAGGCTCATTTGTCTTACTTTGCACGCTCATAGCGTACGAAAGCGAGGCCACTGGACTATGGCTACGAATGTATTCCCGACTTCACACCACCACATTCGCCGAGTACGTCTGGGTCACCTTGAACGGTCCGTTTTCTTCTGTGTTTTGCGTTGGACTGCTGCAGCTGCTAAAGCAGCAATGTTGCAGGAATCGAGGATTTTCCCGTACCTTTGGCTTACAATATGGTTGTACCGACTGTCAACGAGACACTTGGGAACGACATAGCGAACAACGTCGGGGTCTATCTTCAGGTAAGGTCAGAAAGCCTTGTTGCGCTCGAGGACATATTGATTTTAAATCCTCCTTTTGTAGCAAACTATGGGCGCTAATGAGAGCACACCCCTTTACCTCGAATATATGTCTGCTTACAATTCCTCGTATCCTCAAGACATCACATCTGACAATTCAGAACCCTGGACAAACGAGGAGTAAAGATTGTATAAACCATGGGGGTTTACCCGCTGACAGTATACTGATGGATGTTATAGCCTCCTTTTCGATTGCGCGCTCTCAATTTTTTACGGCCTTGACGAAACTATCAAAAACAATGTCAGCCTTACCATGTCGATGCTTTTAAATCCAGACTACACTCAAGCGGATTACACAGTATGTCTTCCATCATTGTTTCGAAAAGGATTCTATTTGCCAGTGCGAATACTAACCTTTTTGTCGATCAGCCCTTTACGAATATCAGCATTTTTTCGACTGGTAAACCAGGGCTGCTTGGCAATTTGACTTTTGAAGCAGACGGCAACTCTGCGATGGCAGGAAGTAAGTTCCAAATGGAGGGAAACACGACAACTCAGTGACTCACCTCGCCTTCAGTGGCGGTTACCATACAGCGGGACGGCGAGGTAAACGCTTTCGTCCAGGACTACCCGTAAGAAGATCTATTAAGGTTCTGGTTCTGGGTTGAAAAACGTTCTTATTTACTTGTACATTAGAGAAGCTGCTTTGTTCATCGACAACACTGTGACTATCTACCGTGATCAACTCTCGTTCTTCGGAGGTTCAACAATAGTACCGACCGATCTGCCAGCACCCAAGATCCTCAATCCCGAATGGCATTCCGGAGAAGCCATCCTCTTTTGTTTGATAGCAGCTTTCCTTCTGTTCACAAATGTCAGCTCCATTACTGTCACGTATCGGAGTCGCTTCAAGCCCGTGATCAAGCGCGCCAGTTGGAAGTCTCTCATGATGGTCCTGTTCGGCCTGGTTCTCCTCAACATTTCCCCCTTCCTCTACATCGGAACAATGACTCGAAGCACGTGCGTGGCACAGCCGTTCATACTCAACATGGGTTTCGGACTCGTCTTTGCGAATCTCGCTGCGAAGAACTGGCGTGTGTTCAAGGTCGGTGATGCATGGGAAGCTGCGGCGTGCTTCTGTTTCTTGTCCGCTCACATCTTCTTTCCTCTCCCGATACTAGATCTTTAACAACCCGAAGGTTCGGAAAAGGTCAAAAACGCGTTGTCCAGAGATCTTGCTTGAATTGACGCTGGTTTTGCCAGATGATGGCTCGCGGACTTTCCGATCATCACGTCCTAGCATTTGCCGCTGGGTCCGTGCTATGCTATTTTCCACGATGGCTGCCTCCTTCTTATTGATCTGGATTGTTTGTGCTTTAGGATTGTCGGAGTAGAAGCTCTCCTTTCCTTGATCTGGGTCTGCGTCAGTACGCCCGTTGAAACCACGATCTACATTGACACGGTGACAATCGTCAGAGTTTGTCAGTCTCCAAACAGCAAGATACAGAGTGTCATGACCGCCATCAGCATTGCGTTCAACGGTATACTACTCGCGCTGACAACTGTGCTGAGCTTCCTTACGCGGAATGTGACATCCGAGTTCAACGAGTCCAAATGGATCGGTGGGTACTTTGGCTCTTGAAGTATGAGTCGCAGGATCTTACTCCTGTTCGCTGGTTTTTAGGAATCTCGGCTTATAACATCGTAGCAGTGTGCGGACTTTTCCTGCCTTTGGTTTACACTGCGGTACGATCTTCGTGCAGAGTTTATACTGAGCAGATGCTCACCCCTCTCGGTCTGGCACCTTTTCAGGAGTTTGCCGCTTACGCCTACATGTTCCGGGCGATCGCCATCCTTATCGGCACGGCGGTCACAGAGACATGTGAGTCTCGAAGGTTGCCCGTAGCCGGGTTTGCAACGCAGTCCCTGCTCACGGGCCGAACTCATTGAAATGCTAGGCATCTTCGCACCTAAGTTCCTGGTGCTCTATCGCAGTTGGATCAAGAAACGAGCGTCTAAAGATGGCGAGAACACATCCACTACTGCACGGGTCATGCAGTCTGTGATGGGGTCATCGAAAGGAAATTTGCTGAACGCGAAGGTGAGCCGCTCACACCTTACCGCGTTGTATCCGAGTCTTGTAACTCAGCAACGCTCTTTCCCTTCGCAAACACAGAGTAGCGCAACTGCGGTCGTGCGAAAGCTTCCGGGTCTTCAGTTCACAGACGTACCTGTACTTCAGACGTCAAGCGGACAGCTGATCATGTGGAACATTCTATCGAGATGGAAGAAGGCAAACGTCATCGCTCTGCCGGGGTACATCTGCATCGAGGAGATCGAAGCCACGCCTGATGCCAGCTCGAAGATAAACGTCTACCGCACCTCGAACGCGGTGGTTCGCAACGGTAGCACCCGCGCGACGAGCTCGATGGGCAGTGTTTCCATCAAGGAAGGCAGTGCGTCCATGGGAGGGCCACAAAGATCCACAACAAACATTGACAAGGGAGCGATCGATGTCAACGATCTCTGCACTCTCAAGGTCCTGACTCTGGACGGAGCGTTGGAGTTTGTCCTAACCCGCGCGGCTTCGATAGAGCTGGTACGACAGATCCAGGCTGCTCCGGGGCCCTCGGAGACCCTCAAGGTCTTTACCGACAGAATCGAAAAGAGTGGGGTTCTTCCACAAACGCCCCGCAGCCACGTCCCTACGAGCGAACGAGGGATGGAATCTGTCAACGATTTAATGTCACTGCAATCACACGGACCAAGATTGGATGCTCATCTCGATGCGGTTTAGTTACGTATCCTTTCTTTGAAATGAATATGCATTTATTTCCAATTGCGTGCCTTGAAAATAACTCCGCCTTTTCGTCGCCAATAATCGCTCAATAATTGCTCAATAATTGCTCCTATGGCGCTTGAGTAAACGCAGGTAGATTCCAAGCCGAAGGGGTATATTATTGAGAAAAAATACAAGGTTGTCGTTCCGTCACTCCTTGTCGTCTTCCACAAGGCCAGTCACCATGAACTTGGTGAGGTCCGCAGATGCGGCGGCGATGTCAGGCGGGATCCAGAATATGCAGGCGGTTATCTGTGCCATGTGTGCACGAATGCTTCTGAACATCTTCATGAAGCTGAAGATATAAAAGGATACAAAGTAAACGATGGCGACCGAGAAGAGAACTTTCTCATACTCGATATAAACTGCGTTGTTGTTCTGGGCGACCTGCAGGAGGATCGTATCGACTGTGGTAAGGCCGTCGGCGAGGTCGTCCTCGAGGTTATCGAGAAAATACAGATCGGCATTGTCGTAGGAATATGTCGGCGAGAGGAGAAATCGTTGGGCCTGATAGAGTAGGAAGTTAATCTCAAAGCGACCGGAACTTTCCGTATTCAGCAATTCTCGTACGTGGTCTAGATATATGTCAATGATCGAGTCGATCCCGGAGAGCAAAAGGGCTTGCGTATAGCCTATCGAGGCGTTGAACGGACGATCATCACAACCGAGCGTTGTGAGACAGACGCCGCCGGTTCTACATGTCGCGGTCAGCTCCGGGATACTGTCGGTAGAGGGAACACCCGCGGTGCCATCCAGAAGCGCTGCATGCTGCTGTTGCAGGTCATATATCCGGTAGGTGAGTTCGTGCTGCACACGGTAGGGTGCCCAAGTGTTCGTATCGCCGGCAGGTAGCTCGTTGCTCAGAAATCCAATGACCTTCATTGAGTCAGAGCGGTCAATCTCTGATGGGGTTCACGACGATCACGCTCCGTCTTACCTGATACGTATAACGCCGATTATTGGAGAGCATGATTGTCTTGGCAGTCTGTTCCGAGCATCGGTGCTTGTAAGTATTCGGGTAAGAATGGGATGAAGCAGGCTGTCGCGTACCACGTCCGACCCCGCCAACGATATTAACGGTGGAATGAAGAGAGCTATCGAGATGCATCCCAAGAAGATGAGAGCGAGGATAAAGATGACCGTGTGTTGCCGAGAGGAATTGATGCTCTTCACAGCGACAGCTTGCTGAGGTGTGTCCTGTGCCGTCTCTTCGGTTTCATACTCTAGAAATTCCTCGACTTCCTCTTCCACCATGTCAAGGATCCTGCGTCGGTCCTTGTGAGAGATATGGTTGAGAGCTTTCAGGACAATGCGCTGCTTGCCCCGAGCGTGTCGGATCATCAGATTCATGAATGTGGCGGTGACAGCAAGAACTGCAATGCAGATCAGCATCAGAGCAATCACGAGGATATTGCGTGCTGCCGACTCCTTAAGGTAGGATGTCAGTGAAGCTTTAGCAAATCCGTCCAATGCATCTCCTATTGCGAGAACATTGTCCATCCACATTCGAAAGTCTATTGACTGCAGAAGAAAGTCAGCGCCTTAAGAATAAGCACGCGATTTCTGCGTTATCGACGAACCTGGAAGACTGACGATGAAGTCCAGGCGGTGTAGTCTAGTAAGAGTACAGCCGAAAGACTGTTTGACAGCATTTGACCCAATGTGAAAGCATTGTATAGCGTAACCTGCAGCAGAATGGGTCAATAAACCTGGAATATGCTACCATGAAACGGACAGGGAAATCCACATCCTTGGGTACCTTCGTCACGGAAGTAAAGCTTGGCGTAGATGCTCTCAGGATAGGCGCCGTTGGCGGGTCGTTCACGTTGCCAAACAAGATTGGGAGAATCAAGGTTTGAAATCTTCCGGCTTCTGCCGAAAGCTTGGAGTGGTGATACTGCCAGATGTCCTCGTTTCCTCCTTGTGCGTACACGCTCATCAAACGCATCTATTCGGTCAGAATCAGCCCGTACTCTTTCCTCAAGGTACTAGCTGATTATTATGAAGCATACCTCTTGAGCAGCAAGCATTGCTCCGCGACGCGCGCGGGTAGCATCCTAAGCGACGATAGTGAGAACGCAAAAGCGTTATGCAAAGTGTTTCTGAAGGAGCCTACCTCTAGCGTGGAGAGATACGAATTTGGTGCGTTGAATAGCGACGAGCTGACTAAGTAGTTGGCAATCTGCAAATGCCGTTAAGTCAAGTCCAGCAGGATTCGGATTCCTCGAAGCTTACCAGTAACCCAAGCAAAGCAAAGCAACAAATTCGCACGAAGACCGACAGCCGAACAATGGGCGCCAGAAGGTTTTCGGTCAACCGCATCTGTCTGGCCTTCAGTCTCCTCAACTCCTTTGAGCTAGAGGTGGAAGATGCCTGCGACTTGTTCGCCCCGAACGTGGGTTGAGCAGCTTGAACCTGCTGTCGTCCTTGTTCCTCGTCTCGTTCCAAAAACGAGGTTTCGCGCGCAACTGGTGCCTTTTGCACCCAGTCTTCCACCTTGAGCGCCGTCTTTCGTTGACTGGATGTTCTTTGCAACAAACCGCCAGGCCTGGGTAGACTTCCATGTCCAGGTCGAGGTATCTCGACGCCCGAAAAGCTCGGAGCCATATCGAAGGAAGCCGATCGCCCACCCATTCCCATTCCCAGTTCCTTGAGCGCAAAAATCGGATTCTTCCGCATGGGAGGTGGAGTACCTTCGCGCGACGGCGCTTCGGGAATCGTTTCGGCACGCAGAGCGGAGACATTCGGGTGAGGACCAAGGCCAAAGGTTGCAGGTGGCGCGGCAGGACTTTCCGGATCTGCCTTTTCGAGCGGGTCAGGGTAAAGGTTCCCTGATCCTTCTTGATGCTCGATATCCTCGGCTCGCTTGAGCAACTGATCTCCCATCTCGGGACTAGCAAAAACGATACGTGAGCAGAGATTCTTCTTGATTCAAGACGCACGTACTCACTTGTTGGCAATGGTAAGCTGGGTGTGCCGAGAAATCCAGTAAGTAATGATTGTTCTGGGTCAGGTCAGTAATGGCTCTGGGTTCTTACCATGTACTTTGCATACATTCGAATGATTTGCTTTGATGGGAACCGAGCAATGATCTTTTCGTAATATTGAACAGCATTCTGTTGAGTTCTGCTCAAGGTTAGTCCTCACTCTCATGAGATCTGATGCGAGCAGCAAACCCACTTGTGCATGTTGTTGAGGTGAGCGGCCAGCGCGCCAGCATCAACCTATATTGTTCTGCTGTTAACTCAGAATTCACGGAAAGCCACGTGCCATGTTGCCTCACATTATCAGAGGAAAGGAATGTCCAGAACGTCTTGATAGCGACCAGGGAGGCGAGGTGAGATGAAATTGCCTGTCGTTCCAGCGACTGATATTCCACTGTTATAAAAGGTCAGCTCCGAAATCCCAGTCAAAGAGATAGGAGAAAACAGATACCGTATGTAGCCACATTAAGCGAACTTGCACCCAAATCCTCTGATCTCGTGTTTTGCTGAAAGTCACGCTCTTCCATGAAGATTCGGAACCGAACGTCCAGCGCCGGATGGTACGACTTGGCGCAGTGAAGCTGGCGCAAGCACATGTCGGCGTCGTCGCCCCAGCGCGAAAGATAGAAAGTATACATCAAAGCTAGCTGAGCTTCTTTCGGGTATTGCTATCGGGAATGCAAAACTTTGAGCACATTTATCGTTAAATACAGGAAGTTTTCCACGCACCTCTAAAGCCTCGTCGAAAATCAAAGTCATAATCTTTCTTGAAGCGGCGCTGACCTCGTTGTCACGCAAGAATCTTGCAAAATCAGGCGAAGTCAGTAGCGAGCTTGCCGGAATCTCTTTTCCTCGATCTCCTCAAAGATACCTGCACGCAATATCCGCATCCATGCTGGTCGAGAATACCACCGGCAGATGAATGGCGCGTTTAGCAAACACTTCCTTGTACTGCTCGATGGCAGCCAGGTCCGAAACTTCCGCCATCATCTCGATGACGGGAAGATCTTTGCTCCCGGCGGATCGATCCCGTTCCCCGAATGTGGTCACGTTGTTACTGCCGCCACCTTGATTCCCGGCTTCGATATCGAATCTCGATGACGCCCTGCGCTTGAGCTGTCCAGAGGTTCGTTTCTCGAGAAGAGCGGTATGTAGGAGCTGCGGTTTCCTGTCTCCACGTAGCTTGTTTTCTTCGGGTTGCATGGCCTGCATCTCTAACCGCTGACGAAGTCGCCCCATGATTCGCTGAACCTTCCCTCGATAAACACGTTCCGTCAGTAGATAGCCGCCTCCCAGGCCGAACGGGACCATCGTGACCAAAATGGCGACGGGGACATGCGATGTGTTGCCTGCGGGTAGCGAGTTGGCGATGAGGGCTATGATCGACGAAGCGAGGGAGGTCACGAAAATGCTGATTCGAAGAGCATTGACCCGGTGTGAAAAGTGAGGCATATACTGCAGGTAGGTCAAAATAAGGATGGCGTTGATGATAATGGGGACAATGAGTCGTGGCCCGATGCCGGCGAATAGACTGACAAAGACGAGTACGGTCTAGGAAGCAGGCTCACAGGTTAGCTTCATCTCATCCACATCAGATCGACTTGCCATGGGATCACCTTCAAGATGAAGTACAGAACGTCGAGAATTCCATGCGCCTTGGCCATCGGGTTTCTAGTAAGAACACAGGTCAGACTCAATCAATCGCCTGCGCTTGCATACTCTGCTTACTTGCTATCCGGACGCGGAATGACATAAATGTAGTTGAGGAACAGCCCAAACGGCAACGTTATGAGCAGTCCCACGATTGCCAAGATGAACAGGGGCAGGTGGCTTCCGAAACATTCATGGCCTTCGAACTCGGACAGGATAATCTGTCCGCTGTCGCCGGTCTTGCAGACAATCATCATTACGAAGATTTCCAGAAAGGGCATGAAGAACACTGTCGTAATGAGAGCGCTCAGGTTTCGAAGCATGATGAGTGGCCACATCCACTGCAAGTCGGTTAGCTGAAGCAGGATGTCTTTTCCATGATCTCATTTCGATTGATGTACCTGAAATCGGCCCCTGCAAACATGGTTAATTAGTATCTGTCAAAGCTTTTCAAAACCGGAGCTGGACTTACCGGTTCAAGCTGAATGCGGTGAACGCGATAAGAGCCAGCTATGATTTCGTTCATCAAGGTGTTAGGCGAAAGTCCTGGTTCTGGAGCGTTCAGTCTTCCTTTCTAGACCCACCGTAGCAGTTAACGTTCCCAGGCACAGCCAGAAAAGCACCACGTAGCCTTGATATGACTGCACAAAGTAAAGCGGGTAGAAAATTTCATGCACTACTTCAGGAAGGCCGTGAACTGCCTCCGGGACCCAGCTTCATCGAATATGAGTTATTCTTCTCATCTCATTACATGTTTCGTGAACTTGACAACGATCGCATACCTGAATGCCAGCAGCTGGATATCTTCAAGTATCAAAAGCGCGTACGCCACGGCACTTCGGTGTTCAGCATCTTTGCACCTGTTGGTGGCCGAAAGTTCAATACGTTCTGCTCCGACGACATCATGCCTAAACGTCCTTTCTCGCACATGGTATACAGCAGCGTGAAAGCAGTGGTCTCGAGCGCCGTGGCAGGAGCGCCTTCCCCGAACGGCCGGCGTGGTTGCGACATGTTGAATTTCGAGGACGAAGGACAAGCCTAACAAAATTGGTTTCGACAAGGCGACCCGGGAGGGTTTGAAGAAGAGCTACAGGATGCTAGACGTGGGCCTTCGGAGCTTTCCACGGTTGGGCTTGCGGCCCTAGCAGATCATTTCCACGGTCCGGCGGGAACCTCTAGGAACCTGTCGGTCAACTGGGTCGGGGCTTCTTGGGCAGCTCTTACGTAAGCAGTAAGGTGAATGACCAGCATCCCAGATTAGCAGCCAAAGGATCGGAAGTAGTCTTTATGAGGGTAAAAGCCAGGGAAGAAAAAGAAAGTCTAACGATCGAGCTCAGAGGTGGACGCCAAGAACTCGTCAACACCCTCATCATCCTCTGAAGCACCTTCTCCAGCGACCGGCGGATCAGCAAATGCGGAAAGGTCCTCGAGATCGAGATCCCCCTTCAAAATGATGTGTGAATGATTAGACTACCGATCTACTAACCAGGCAAGGCGAGACTTCAAACATACCCTGACGGAGCCCGTGCCCGTAGTGTTGACTTCCAGGCTCAAATGACTCATGTTGTCAGAAACAGCGTCGAAGACCGAATCGGAAGTCGGTGACTCCGGTTGGCGAGCCTGAGACTGATGACGTGATCAGAGTGCAGACTTGTCGAGTTACTCACGAGGACTTGCTTACCTCTTCATCGCCGGGAGCAGTCCCTTCGTCTACGTTGAGACGCACTCGGCGGTCCTTCTCTGGCGCGGCTGGAACGGCATCTGGCAACGCAGTCCCGTACTGATCCTTGAGCTGGCCAATCACATCTTCGTCGAGACTTCCTTTCGTATGTTGGTATTCCGTGGCGGACGCATAGCCCTTGGCTCGCTCTCTTTTATTCGCTTCTTCGGCAAAGAGAGCAAACTTAAAATCCGGGAAAAGGTCCTCGCTGGTTGATGGGCCAGCGATGGCCTCGGCCGTCTTCCCGCGGTTGCCTTTGATC
Source organism: Thoreauomyces humboldtii (assembly GCA_027596035.1). Lineage (NCBI taxonomy): Eukaryota > Fungi > Chytridiomycota > Chytridiomycetes > Spizellomycetales > Powellomycetaceae > Thoreauomyces > Thoreauomyces humboldtii. The sequence goes on along the minus strand of JADGJA010000067.1, from coordinate 33,370 downwards.
AGGCTCTCACGCCATAGATCGACGGTTCGCGTCACTTGACTGGGGACGTAGGTTCTCGCCAGGAGAGCAGCCTCCGGGATGCGTTCCGTAGACACGAGAAGCTCCGTGCACTTCTCCATCTCTCCGCGTAGGAGGAAGCACATCATTGCAATGTTGTTCTTGCCCTTCTCCACCGCCATGTCCGCCAGACGAGCGAGGCCATCCGCGTTGCCGCCGGCCTGGTAGAGCATCAGAAGCCCCTCGAGGTCCTTTGCTTTTTGCAAGCACTCGTCGGCGAGCTCGAACTTCCAGAGTTCGAGAGCCTTGTCACCAACGACCTTCCACTTGTCCTCTTGATCCAGTGCTTGTGCGATCTCATAAGCTGTATCCATTTTTCGCAGGGAAATGGCGAGATCGAAACGGTGCTCTGGATCCGCGGATACCGCAAGTGCTTGCTCCTTCATATTTTGCCCCTCCAAGAAGCGAGCGACGCGGTTCCGTTGATCGGCGGGCACTGTATGCAGAAGGCTGTCCGCAAGGGCCAGATCGCCGCGCAGGACTGCAGTTTGGTATTGGATGAGGCTGAGGGGCAGCGCATAGCTAAATACACTCAAATCCTTATCGGCAAGGTAAATGCGGTTATCACGTGGAATGTATCCGAGAAGGTAAAGATGCGTGTCGAAATGACTGAGCGTCGATGTTTGACCGCCAACAAGGTAGTTCAGCCGGTTGCTGGCGTTTGTGTAGATGAAAGAGTCGCCAACCCAGCATCCAGTTTTTACGCTACATAAATGGCAATCAGTAGGTCTCCGGGTTTCTTGGGAAGTAGTCTTCGAACTAACCTCTCGTTGATGACAGTCACAAATTGCAAAGCTTCTTCAATGCCCTCTTCACCAATAGAGTTCGCTCCGTGTCGGTCCACATATTGCTCATAGGCGACGCGGTTGAACTTGAGGACATATGTGCTGTCATCGCTGACGATAGCGACCAAGTTGTCCTCTGACCAGTAAACCTATATCACAACATGCAAATAAGATTGAGTCTTGAACCGGGCATGAGAATGTTCAGGTGTAGCAACGCACATTTCGAGCAACCACGTCCACCCTGCGCACACAGACGCCCGTCTCCCAATCGTAAAAGTTGAGGAAGTTACTGCTGCGAATTCCGAGCAGCGCTCCTCCATAGATTCCTTCTGCACTGTATGACGGGCGGATGTTCACATCCGTCTTCTCCTTGAAGTTTTTGAATATTTTAACTTTCGAAGAGGACTCCCGGATGGCATACCTTTACACAGACAAGACATATTAGGAAAGACGGGAGGCCACTTCAAGTCCCAATCGCATAGCTTACTCGCTAGAGTCACCGGCCCAAACAAATTCCAAGGCGCTTCCAAAACTCTTGTTCCTCCAAGCCAAGGCAGTGTAGATAATGTACTCGCCATCGCCGCACACGACGACGAAGCGACCGTTGGGGCTATGCTGCAGCATCTGCGGGTAAACCTCACAGCTTCCCAGCTCCTTTGCGGCCAAGGTTATCCGTTCGCCGTCCTTCAAATTCTCGTCAACGTTCGCTTTCACGTTGGCGGTTTGAATTTCGGAGTGTTTTGCCCATATCATCTTTCCACCGTTGTCCATGCTCACTGCTGGTTCTTCCCTTCCAAGTTTGATAGCGATGGTTCCTTCATCGTAGCCAAATGCCACATCGTTTTTGCCCTTGATGTAAGCCGCCGTCCAGGCGCGTTCCATGCCGTAGTTCAATGTGTTTTCCAGGCGATAGGTGTTGGCGTGCCACAAGCGAACGGTTCCGTCTTCACTAGCGCTCATGATGATCGGAAGTTCTGGATGAAACGCCGCGACCGTGACGTTGTGCGTGTGACCTTCCAACGTCTGCACACATGTCTTGTTCTGATAATCCCAGATTTTGACAACTCGGTCATCTGCTCCAGTGATGAGGTAAGGCTTGTCGCCTCCCTGGTAGTAATCCACGCAGTTCACACCCTTATCGTGACCGACAAGAGTGTAGTTGGGCGTTCCGGAGCCTAACGACCAGACCTTGACCGTCCGGTCCAAACACGCACTGGCAAAGGTGTTGCCGTCCTTCGGATTGAAGTTCACCTGCATAACGAAGTGTGTGTGCCCTTCGAAAACCATGATGTTCTTCCATCCCTTCTCCCAATCCCAGAGCTTGATGGTTGTGTCATCCGAGCAGGTAAGTATGTATGGTTGAGTTGGGTGAATAGCAATGTGTCGGATGTAGTCCTGGTGTGCGTTGAAGGTGATCACTTTCTCATGGGTGTTGTAGTTGAAAACGCGAATTTGCATGTCGTCCGATCCCGTGATCAGCCAGGATTTTCGTGGAATGAACTTTGCCGCTCGGACTGAAACGTGACTGGAGGTGAGCATGTCAAGGCGCGAGGGATGGAACCCCAAGGATGTTTACCGGGCAAGTCGGTAATCTCAAAGGTCTTGACAACATTCTACGATAGCACAAGAGTTAGCACCTATCCGAATCAAGGAACTTTTTCAAAGTCTTGTCGCTCCGTCTCAAAAGCTGCAGAACTGACCTGGGTTTCATGATTCCAGATGTAAACCGTCCCGTTGTATAGCGCCGAAAGAAGCCATGGCTCGGTGGGATGGAAGTCGAGAGCTTTCACACGGTCCGAGCGGTTAGAAAGCTTCTTCTGTTGGACGTAGCAGAGGTTAGCTAGGAGTTGTGCATTCCCAAGAAAGCAACTGGACCCTTGCCGACCTTGATGTCCAGTCTCAAAGGCTATCATGAGAAATGTTAGCAGAATGACAGGATAGCCGGTGTCAGGAGGAAGCATACCATGGTGCAGCAGGGCGCCGGGTGAAGGAATGGCGGGGTGTGGGAACGAGGCGCTGCGGACAAGGACGCAGTCAATATCCCCCCCAAAAAAATAAGCCGAACGTGATCTCGAGAAAACGCATCAGCGTCATGAGCATATCTGTGGTACCTCAGTGTGTGTGTGTCCTGAGCGAAGGTTTGAGAAGGATCTTGGGTTTCGTTGGCTATTACCACGAATGCAAGATGGCGAGCGGTCCGAGCCTCGCTTCGGTAGCGGCCAGCCAGCTTTCCTCTCTCCTTGGGGCCATGCCTTTTCACAGAGGCTGGCGTGGCGCGCGCGTTGTTCTTCTTTTTCCCCTCGCGACTTTTCGGTCCCTCTGACTCACAGGCCAAACTACAAAGCGCACCCGCTTATTATACTGCCTCGAAATGTCCTCTGTCCCGACTACACAGATCGCCCCGTCTGCGGCAGGTATCCAGCGGAGGGAGGAGGAGGCGGAGAAGAAGCAACTCTCCTGCTTGAGCGAGTTCGGGTCACGGGCTCTGACCAGCGAGGCCGACGTTTACGACTTCAATGCTTGGTAAACCGAGTTTGGTTCTTCAGGGCCCTTCCTGTTCGTCCAGCAGTAGACGCCTCACGGCGATCCATAGACTCACGCTCGCTCGCTTCGTAGGGACAAAGTCGAGTGGGGGAGCGAGCAGGAGGCTGCAGCGCTCGAGCGTATCGCCAAGCAGGCAGAAGCAAAGGTCTCGGACGATCTACGGATAAAAGTCGACGAGGAAGCTCCGCAGATGTGGGACGCCTTTTACACAAAGAACACGAATCGATTCTTCAAAGATCGGAACTGGTGGGTTTTCAAGTTTAGGGAGGTCCGCATATTTGCTGAAACTTGAACTGACGCTGGTGGGTTTTAGGCTTCGGATAGAGTTCCCTGAGATCTTTGAGAACTTGCCGAAGGAGTCGGAAACCCAGTTCAACATCTGGGAGATTGGCTGTGGGGCCGGAAACACGGTCTTTCCTCTCATGAATCAAGCTGCGGGGTCCAACGTGTTCATTCACGCTTGCGATTACTCAAAGGTTGCCGTCGATGTGGTCAAGGTAACAAGTTGCGCGCCGCTTGATCGGATTCTTAGTGGCTGACACATATCGCGTTCGGTCGTCAGGCTAATCCGGCTTACAACGAGACAAAGTGCCGAGCGTTTGTCTATGGTAGAAACCTTAGGTTCATTCGCGTTGAGCGCTTTCGACTCCGAACTAACGCCAACCCTTCCTCCTTCCCTTAGATATAACATCCGAAGTCCCACCAGAAATTGAGGCTGGATCACTCGACATCTGCATCTGCATATTTGTGCTTTCTGCGATACATCCGCGGTTCGTCGGCCTAAGGTAGCCATAGAGAGTGGCATGTGCTGACATACGTTCTGTGCTTGCAGTTCTTGGGAAACTGCTGTTAAGAACATCTGGCGGGTATTGAAGCCTGGCGGGCTATTGCTTTTTCGGGGTATGAACTATTCGTGGTCTGGCTTTCCTTGAAGCCCACGAACTGATACGAGATTCACCTTTCTGGTGCAGACTACGGAAGATATGATCTAGCTCAGGTTCGGTTGAAGGGAGGCCGTATGTTGGAGGACAACTTTTACATCCGCGGTGACCACACCCGGGTGTACTTTTTCACGACAGGTGCGTTTGTGGGTTTGGGCAGTCTGGTCTTCCCCGTTGTGGCCAACAGTTCCTTCGCTATGCTTTCCCAGAGGAGATTGCCGCCATGTTCAAAGATTTCATTATCGAGCAAAACGGCGTGGACCGTCGTCTCATCGTCAACCGGAAACGGGAGCTCAAGATGTACCGCGTATGGCTTCAGGGAAAGTTTCGAAAGCCTTTGGACGGCCAAAGGACTCGTCCGTCCTTCCAATGAGGAACACCAATTTTTGCGAGCAGGCGATTTTGCCCTTCTTTTTGGCTTATCTGAACTATATTAGAGTAGGTTTAGACGCTTCGTATCTTAGCATCATGCGGATCCATGTGGTATGGAGTAATATCAAGTTTATTGACATAGCGCATGATGATCTACGGCGCCCTTTCCGACCCTCGCAGAGGCTCGAAACGTACCGGGCGCCCAGAGGATGCACCAGCGGGGGACCAAGAAAAGGTAGGGGAGAGATCTACGGGAACAACGTCGTTTGGGAAGATGAAGGCGTAGCACAACCAAGTTCTCACTCCCGTTATCGTGCAGTCAAAATATCGGCGCCATCTCTTGTAATTAGGATGGTGTGCTCATATTGCGCAGATGACAGGCCAGACTGACGAGACCTCCGTGTCTAGTACCTCCGGCAGTCCAATTGTCTGGCACCCGGTTCCAAGTGTCCCTCGCCCCGCCGCGAGGACAGTCATGTTCCACAATACCAGCGGCCCCTTTGCATCCGTGTTCATGATCACCTCTTTTCACAATCGGTCGTACGACCACCCCGATGTCCTCAGCAAAACGCAGCTGACGAAAGTCCAGCTCGCCGACCTCCAGCTCGTCGTCAATGGCCAAAGTCACCTCCACACTCGCCCCTCGATCTCCATTCCTGAGCTCTCCAAGGAAGACCACCGCGGCTGCTACCTGATCATCGAGCCGATTCGCGTTGCCGTACAGAGAGTTTATCGCCGATGGAATAACGCCCCGGTTGACACGCCCCTGACCGAAAAAGAATACATTCTTGAAGTGAAGGCGGCCCGTGAGCGCGATCTGTTCCTGGGCCCGAGACCGACTGACGAGATCTGGCACCAAGAGTCGCAACTTCACAAGCGCCATCGAACCGAAAGTGAAGACTCTGCACCCGGGAATCACAGACCATCCGCGAAAAAGATGGTTCCGCCCTCGTCCTTCGCAAACCAAGGTACCGGAAGCGCGGAAGAGGGTTGCATCGAATCGAACCATTCAACCGGTGGCGGAACACAGCACGGCGCTGCAGAGGACATCCCATGGGATGAAGACAACAGTTGGATGAGTGACGAGGAGGGAGTGGAGGAGGAAGTTGCATTGGCACCTGTCCTACAAGTGGACCTGTTTGAAGAATGGACCGAGGATGAACTCGGGGTCACAACCGTGGCGTGATCAAGAAAGAGTGCAAGAAACCGAAAATCGACCAGAAACAGACTCAGCCTTAGGGAAAAAGCCGTCATTTCTTCCAGCTCAGCAGGAATCGAGTGCATGGGCCGGCCAAGTGGACCTGTTTGAAGAATGGACCGAGGATGAACTCGGGGTCACATGGCCGGCCCATGCACTCGATTCCTGCTGGGCTGGAAGAAATCTCGGCTTTTTCACTAAGGCTGAGCCTGTTTCTGGTCGATTTTCGGTTTCTTGCACTCTTTCTTGATCACGTCACGGGGAGAACGAAAACGGCGGTCCAAAGGCGGACCCAAAGATTTTACAAAACATTGCAAATTGGAGAGGAAAACTTATGAAAAAAAATCGGAATAAAGAGGAGCTGGGTGCAACAAAAAGTCTGGAATGGTCTCAGAACGCGGCATCATCGTCGGCGGCGACGACGGCGGCGGACGCTGGACCTCGCTTTTGATGATGAGCCATGACGTCCCCTCGCTTTCGATGGAGGGATCCCAGAACCACTTGGAAGATCGCGTACGGGACGATGGACTCTGCGAGGTCGGCGGTGATGCTTGGGGAGTCTTCGACGAACTGCGGAAAGGCAATGTTAGTAAGTCAATCAAGGTGTAGCGTACGGGCTCACTATTGGGAATCGATCTCCGTACCCGCTTCAAAACCACGAAAGACGAGTCCAGGTTCTTTGCATGGAGCTCCTTGTCTTTCTCCCCAGCACGTTGCAGAAGCCGCATGAGCAGCGCAGATGAGATCTGAGGGATTGGGCGAGGTATATGGTAAATGAAAGAGCTCACAAAGCGGGCCGAGAAATAAGTGCGGCCGCATACATTCAGGAACTCTTTTTCTGCAGTCCACGTAGCCGGCGCTCCTAACGGCTTTGATACTCCGGCCAGCAGAACACGAAAAGCGGAAGAGAGACAGTGACCATTATTCTCCAACCCTGATGAAAGAAGGTTAGGAGCCCTGTACGACGCGCTCGCATAGTGCAGAAAGAGTCGAACCAACCATCTATGTAAGCGTTGTATGTCGCGGCGTCATCAAACGCGAGATGGTACAGCATGGCTGTCTGCATATATGGCAGTAGCGCCCAGAAACCGGCGTCCGACGTTCCTCCTGGGAAAGAAAGGATGAGCGCTTGCAGTTGCATATTCGATCGCCTCTCCAAGGTGGAAGACCGTACCTATTACTGTGGATATGACTGTTCTGAGTCGCATGTCAACGCGATCTATGATGCCGATGTCGTTTGCCATGCTGTCTACAGCCTGCGTTGCAAGTCGTCAGTCCCACCTGCGAATGAACCAAGCTGGTTTTGCTGTACCTACCTTATATGGCCGGGCTGAGGGAAGGTTCGGCGGGTACTGAGAATGAGCGCTGTCGATGCTCGCGAAGATATGCGGACAAGTGTCCTTGAAGACCTGTTACATGGACGGAGAAGAGTTAATGGTCGGGGCCCCTTCAACCTCACCCGACGCCATACTCACCTTGCGAGTGGCAGTAGCAAGAAGATTTCGAAACTCGAGCACAAACCCAAGGTTGATCATTTTATTTGTGAATTCCTTGGTGTCTGAACACGAAAGCAGTTAGTATTGCTTCCCATGAGATACGGCAACCCTTCAATCGTGCATCGCTTACTTTTGACTTTCTTCAAAATCTCCCACGTCCTTGGCTCGTCTCCCCAATTTGTTCGCAAGGACTCGAGTAATGGCACTGTTTGGCTCATGAGGTCCTGATAAGAAGGCTGCAGCGTGAATTATGCGAACGTGTACGAACAGACCGCATTTTCATACCTTTACACAGTTCGCCAGTGTGCCCACCATTCGACATAGCTGGTCATCGATGAACTTGATACCCTGCGGCCCGAGCAACTCGCATAGGGCGCAGAGTTCTGTCAAACGAGATACAGTATGTTAGGTTTTCTCAGCTTCAAAATCGGGAGAGCTCCAACCTTACCATTATAGTCGGTGTAATCTTCGGCATGGAAAGCAAGATGAGACCGACTCAGGAACGCTCTTCGATTAAGGGAAAAGCAGATGGTGCCAGTCGTCGCTTTGGAACCCAGAAGCTCGAGGTACCAAGCCATATAAACGACCAGGAAAGGTTGATTCGTGCTGATAGGGCCCGGCTTATTGTTGTGACGGTGGGGCCTCCTCGTTTCCTTGCCACCGACAGGATAGACCATCTGATCGGGTTGAGCGTCCGCGTACTCTCTCGCATTGCTGAAGCTGATCTTGTCGAGAAGGACATCTCGGATCGCCGATGTACATGACAAGGGTACCATGCAGTCGAGGAATCGCATCGCCGACAGATAGGCTCGTATCTCGTTTAGGAAAACGGATGGACGCTTGATGTCGAACGAGAGACCATCTTCCACCGTGCTCGACACCGAGAAACTGAGCAACACCGACGACTGGGGAATCTCAAGCGGTTTGTACAAAGAGGAGAGCAGATGGTTGCCGAATCGGTCACCGATGCTTTCCAGGAAGAATTCGAATGGATGAAACTCCGAGTCGTAAACGGTGGTCGTGACAGGGTTTGTGAGAGCAAAAAGAAGGTTGCGCATGAGTTGTTTCAAATGTTCAAGACTTTGGGAAGAGATATCAGCGTTAGGAGTTTGCACTCACAAGTGCTAATCAAATGTGTCTCCGTTGGCTCACCTGCGAGCCCCTGGATCGATACCGTTGAGTACGCTCTCGGATCCGGGACTTGGCAATGGTCGCTCCACGACGCCTTTTTTTGGCTTCTTGAGTTTGTCCGCTCCTGTCGCTTTTTGATGCGCCGGCACGGCATCTTGACTCAGAATCTGATTGTTGTAACCTACAACGTTCATCGCGATGTCGTGAGCAACGTTGGCTGCGAGCTGTCCAAGAACCGAGTAGACTTCGGTCGCAAAGAGCACGCTGTGAACGGCTATGTGTTTGGCCTATTGTGCGATGAATCGTAAGCGACTTGTATCTTTGAGCGAGTAGCAATGCTAAATGTTTACCTCCGCAGGCCATGCTGGAGTTACATTACTCAGGAACTCCTCGGCTAGCGATCCAAAGGCGCCGCAGTATCGGACAAGCTCTGGTGCCGAATCGATGCATTCGCGGAGATGCTCGTGGAGCAATCCTTGATAAAAGCAGAGCTCCCGGAGATCGCAGAGCTTCTCGAGGCTCACATTAAACTCATCCAGCCATCTATAATTCGTACGCGTGAGTGACCACCACTCTCAATATAGTGGCTACTATCTTCGTACTTGCTTCTCTCGCAAAGGTCCGTCATCAGCCAGCTGATGTCAGAAATGTTTGCAATTCCACCAGAAGACGGGAGAGCTGCTGCCAGCTGGAATCGAGTCCAGTTCATTCGCAGTGCCTACAGTTTGAGCGGTTTCAGCAGCGAGTTGGTTTAATCGCACAGTCCAACCTCGTCGAAAACAGTACCTTTAGCCCGCCTTCATCGATTAGCTCGTTGATATCGTCGGTGGTAAACATGGTAACGAGCCGATAAAGCTCTTTCAAAAGAATGCCGATAGGCTCCTCTTCCAGCGCTGGGCCTAAAGCATTCCCGATGAGGTCCAATAGGTTGGGTGCGTAGAATTGTCCGATTTGGTGAGCGAAATGGTCTCGAACAACTGCGAATGAGAGGTGTTCGGGTTATTTCGAGATGAAGAGCGTGCATGTCCCATAAATCATCACTGACCATCGATATTCTTCCTCAGACTCTTCCCCAAGTCTTTGATGAGCCAGATCAACTCGATGATCCCGACGTCCAAAACGCGTACGTCCTTCTTCGTGCGCTTTTTTCCGGCGACCTCATGGTCCAGGTGGTGAAAGTACCAAAGAACCTCATCCCGAGCGAATCCCAGTGCACTTGCTACCATCTGCATGGCCGTAGAATGAGCAGGCGGCAAGCTGATGGGTCAAGCACGTCACGTTACTTACCGGGAACCGCGTGCAAATTATCCGTTTATCGCTTGATAGACATATCATCTGTTTGATCTGATGACGCAGGTAGTCTCGGCGGTCTTTGTGGAAGACTGCGGCGGAGGCCGCTGTCGACGTGATAGTCTCTCTAGAAATGAAACGTCAGTCCTGTCCACGATTCGGATAATGCCGCTCTTTGTTATACCCTACTAAGCCTCGTAGGCTTGATAGCTTCTTTTGCCCCTTGAAAGATGCCTCGAACTCTCCCACAATGTTGAGCATCTACAAAAGTCGAGACTGTCGTCAGCCAAGTTTCGACTTTTCGCAACCGAGGAAGCGTACCGCACCTCATTTCGAACCAGAGGCATGGCGTGGCCATACGATAGAGTCTGCTTCAACAGATCCACGCATCCCGGCTGCTTGGCGATCTCGGAAGGAGATACCAGAAAACCGACGACGAGAATCTGGAACTGCCGGTTCATGTGAGTAAGTCCACGTAGGTGTTTTTCGTCGGGCTCCGGGGCCTTGATGCCGCTCATCTCGGGAGTCAGACTGAGGATGGCCATTTTTCGAAAGTTATCGGCCGTCATGCAGAGTCGCGCGTCCACGTCAGGTTTCATTTCCAGCAGGAGAGCGGTGATCTTGGGAGCGAGCGTCGTGCAGCTGTCTTGGATGGTGTGGAGCGGTTTCTCGTACGTATGAATGTGTTTTGCCAACCTACGCGGGACCACCAAGTGTTGAGTATGATTCCAGATGCTGGTGTTCCAACATAGTTGTGTATCCGTTTCCAACTGACCTCAGATAGTTGCCCTCGGATGCCCCGTTGGCAAGCTGGAAAGCTTTGGCGTACGCAGCAGCAATCACTTTCCGCTCGTTCCCTATCGTCGATGACATGTAGACGACGGACACGTAGGTGACGAGGAGATCCAGGAATGCATTGACGAGCTCGGGGTTGACGTCGTACTGATGAAGGTCGTCGATCGGTCAGCTCCGAACCGAACCGAGAAACGTTTTTTCGACACCTCTGGACTCACGCTCAGGTTGACAAGACTGGTCGCCTGCTGCAGGACGGCCGTGCTTGCCTCGTTGAACTCCATGACCGAGACCAGCAGCTCGTAGTAGTGTTTGAACTCTTCCAGGATGTGAAGATGCGAATCACGGAACGCCTGGTACTTTGCGTCCTGATGAACGAGTAAAGATTCTGGTCAGCCCACACTCTGCGCATCCGCAGCGGGGGGGTCCTACGAAGGCTCGACGGACCTTCGTGATGTCGACCTGTTCCGGAAACTTCTTGATCATCTTCTTGAAGGCGTCCGCCAGGTTGGCGTCTCCCAGCATCTTGAGCCTTTCGAGCGCTGGCCGTGATGGGGAAGCCGGGGTGAGGTATGCGCCATTGTAGGTGTATGCGACGTCGGGGGATCCTCCTTTCGAGAGCAGGTCGGTCGGGGAACTAGCTATCGAGTGGTCGTGGGAACCTATGGCATGCTTTGCACAGTGGAGTGCGTTGAGGAGGGAGCGACCGTGGACCTGCAGTGCCAGCAGGTGGTCCGCCCAGAGTTCGATGTTCATTCTGACTGACTCCGACTATAAGCTGTGCTGTGGGTTTCAATGGGGTTGAATGCGGGAGTCCGATACAGAGAAGATTTCCTGGTCTCGAGCGTCCTGTGCCCCTGCGTGCAAGTGGAGAAGAAGGGGGAGGTCAAGGATAGGAAACGCGAGGTGGTGGTGCCAATGTGCAAGCATGGGGAGTGACATGGACGGGAAGATTTGCTTACCTCACACACGCCGCTTCTTGCCTCCTCCTCGTTTTCGATAGCAGCAGCTCCTCCAGGTCAGGAGCTCTGAGCTCTTGTGCATACCCCTCCTTCGACGACGGACAGAGGACAAAGACTTGACTTCCTGATCCTCTCTCTTGGGACCTCTTTGGTCGAGCAATAGAGTGCAAGTAGACACCTTGGTGCAGGCATCCAACTACCAGAGCACCGAGCATGCCTCCCAAAAAAGGAAAGAAGGGGGGCAAGAAGGGCGGCGACAAGCTGCTCAAGTCAGAGTTCCAGCTCCTGAAGGACGAGGAAGGTCGCAGGAGGTACCTTCAGGACATCAAGGACAAGGCAAAGGTTCGTACGGAGGCCAGTAAGGATCGCACTCGAATGTAAACCCCTGGCCAACGCATTTTCGTTTCGCATCTTCAGGAAAAGCAAGGTCTGGAAGAAAAGAATGCGCACATCAACACCCTCAAGATCCAAACCCGATGGCGAGAGATAATGAAGGCCGCAAAGGCAAAGGACCTCGGATCCCACCTCCAGGTCCTCGCATCCACCCACTCCCGTCACCTCGACAGAAAGTCGGCATCCATCAACAACCTCGCCAGGGACATCCACGAGGCAGAGTCCCAGTACTCAACCGCCCTCCAGTCTCACTGCGCCAACGTCGACACCTTGGTGGACCTGCAAGCCGCTCGACTCCAGACGCTGCAGAGCCAGTTCGAGGGTGACATGGGCGTCCTCGAGGAGGAGTTCTGCAGGGAGAGGGCCAGGTTGACCGTGCTGCACGCAAAGGAGCGAAGCGACGTGCTGGGCATCATGGGCAGGATGGAGCAGGAGTTCGGAGATGCGGAGGCGGATGCGAGACACGAGTACTCCAGTCTGAGGGACGATGTGAAGAACAAGGTGACCGAGTTTTACATCTCAAACGCCCTGGCTCAACGCACGCCACATCCTTCTGACCCTTCCCATCTTCACAATTCGACAGAACCTGGAAGAGAAGCATGCGCTCAGGATCCAGCTCGAAGGAACGGTCGAAGACCTCTGGCGACAGTTCCAAGGCGTAAGCACATCATCACCCGCACATGAGACTGTATCTGCCAGGCACTCAAAAAGTCCTCGACTCCATCCAGGCTCTGAACCAGTACAACGCCTCCACGGAGGAACGCAAGAAGCAGTTCGAAGAACTGAAATCCAAAGACTCCAAGAACGCACAAGAGATCGAACAGCAGATGCGGAAGCTCGTCAAACTCCAGGAAACGATCGCACACATCAAGTCCCGCCTCTCGTCCAACGCCCACGACTTCGACGCCCGGACACGGGCTCTTCGACAGACCAAGGAGAGCATCCAGGCCCACTTCCAGAACCTCAAACGAAAGATGAACGCCTTCAGGGACGGTGAGAGACGAAAGCTCACGGAGCTCACCATCGTCAGCAACAAGGTCATCAAGGACCTCGAGAAGAAGGTCGGAAAAGCGGAGAAGATCATTCGGCTGGCCGAGATGAACAGAAAGTTGGAGACGGAGGAGGAAAAGGTCGTGCCGTTCTACAGCGAGAGCGCAGTGGACCCTGTCGAGATGGGAAAGGTGCTCAAGGTAACAGTGGCTGTCAGGGACACGTTCCTCTGTCTAATGAGGAACCAGCTCATCGATCATCCTCCTATGTCTGGCTTCTACAGGATGCAACTTCTCAAGACCTGGCGGACGTGATCCTTCCAAAGGAATTTGCAGCCATGGAGCAGTTCCACAAGCGGTACAACAAGGCCAGTCTCGATCGTCTAGCACTCGAAAAACAACGAGCGCAGTTGCATGACGAGAACCTGCATCTAAGGGGGATTTTGAAGCAGTACCTCGATGGCATCAGTGTCAACGAGGCCGTTCTGGACTCGCCGAATCCGCTCGTAGTCGTCAACGGTATGCTTTTGGTCGATTGAGAACTCTCCCAAGCCAACGTTCCCATTTGCTGACAGCGGCCCTGCATTTTGTTCAGGACGCACGAACGCCCCACTTCACCACCCCCAGAGTCACCTAAACGTGACCTATGTAGAGGCAGCGCATCAGGTTCATCAGCGGCTAAGAGTTGGGGCAGTGTAGTAAGGACCGGGCCACATTCCCTGCTTTTTCATATGTATAAATGTCTTGGCTTGAGCTTACTCCCCGCTGTTACCCTACGAGGGTGCACGGCTCGAAACACTACCGCGGTACCACTGTTTCTTGGGGTACGTACAGAGGCCGTCACAGCTGCTTGGATGATGAAATGTACAATGTGTTTGATGCGCCTGGCAAATATGGTTTGGTGAAGATGGAATTATTTGACAGAGGTTTTGATGTACCAGTCGGCCTCCGGCCAATAGCATGTGATCTTGCGGTCTTCATATGAATTTTCGTCTGGGACAAGATATGTGAAAAGGTGATAACGAAGAAGACGTCTTGCTGGACCTACCTGCTTCGAGAACAGATGGTGATGCGGGCGCGAACAATTCCTCGAACAGGTTCACAATAGGGGCCATCTTGATGAAGGTCTTGCAGCGGAGGGCGCCCATAGAGACCAGGGCACCCGTCACCTCACGAAGCTCGAGGCGGGTCATGACGCAGGAGAAGCGGTCTTGCAGCTTTGACTTTGTTGAGGGCAACTGTCAGTAACTTGCAGCCGGAGACTTGCAAAGCCACGGAACAAGGTTTACCTCGTAGATCCCCGGCTTCTGGACAACGTAAGCCAGGACCGCCTCCATGCACCCTCGTCGCACGCTTTCGATGGGGTCGCCATGAATGTCGAACCACATACGAGCAGGCATGAAGGCTTCCACAGAAGTGTTGTAGGCCGTAGGGCCGAGAGTAGAGGGAGAGATTGCCGCGGGTAAGACGGGGACTGCCCACTTTGCGTAATGAGTGCTTGTGATATAGCGGAGCTCGTTGAAGCCCACCGCACAAATCAGCGGCGCTGCTTTGGTCCGGACCCGGAAGGTTGTCGCGAAAAGGTTCAAATAGCGGTTGAGCGTCTTAACATCTACTCCTAGAGCACAGAACTTCGCCTGAGCACGAGAATTATGAGTCTCATTGATGCTTTTATCGAGTCCAACTATCAAAGCACGTCCCGCTTACCTGCAGAACTGGCAGCGTCACGCCCATGAAACCAGACTTCTTCACAAAGTGGTAGATCTTCGTCAACCAGGGTCGATCTTCCTCGTTCTCAAGAGGCGCACGTGTTAGATCAGCGGCAGACCTAGGGTAGTGCGTCCATTTCCCCATCGGATCAATCGAAATTGCTTGCTCGGAGGACTCGTCCGCATCTAACTCCATAGAGGTCACAGGAGGCGATCGAGCTTGTGATATCGAAACACCGAGTCCACCCTTGCTGGCATCTAGGAAACCGTTATTCAATAATTGCGTGGCGGATTGCTTGCAGAACCATCAGCCTTCACCGTGAAATATATCAAAGGAGCTCGTCTCAAGAATTGACGGATTCAGCTTCAGTACCAGTCGGACTTTCCGCGATGCAGCACCGTCAACAAGCACTGCCATGCTTCCGCTATTTGAAAAGGGCGAAAACTCCACCTCGCCGGAGATCTGGAATTGTTCATCCAGATGAGCCTGGTACCTTCGGGCTTGCATTAAAAGGCGGTCGGGCAGAGTGCCTTGAATAGTAGATAAGAACCTATCATAAAATCCATCAGGGACACGCCACAGGTCGGTACGACTCGAATCCTTACTTGTCAGAGTGCACAAAACCACGGCCAGGAACACGTCGATCGCCCGCTCCTTTCCTGACAATAACGTTCTCACTACGGAGCTGAGCAAGGGCATTCGTCACAAGGTTTTGCGGGAGCGTTTGTAAAATCCAGAAGGCGCGAGAAGGGTCATAGCGTTCCTCAGGCGTCAACAAAATGATCTAACGCAAGTCAATTTCTACGGTCGGACATTTTTTGACCAGAGCGACTTCACCTTGATGATCATCTTCACAACCTCCATTTGTAGCTGCTCCGGATCGGGAACTGGCAAACTCGGACAGTCAATCAGGCCTTCGTCAGACATACACAACGTCAAGGGTCGTGCATAGAGCACTGTCATCTTGCTTCGAATGCTATCTTCCACTAGTGCAAGCTGCGGAACAGTGGGACCCTCGTGGACAGTAAAACAAGAATGCAGCTGTTCGAGGTTGTTCGGAAGCGGGAAGTCGGGAGCAAGCGCGCTCGCTGTCTCTACTGCAATTGGCGAGCTGGATTTCTGAAAGTAGGCTACGAGCCGCCAAAGGTCTTCCGGCGTGGACAAGTATGCCTCTTCCTTCGTGAAAGCGTTCTCTGCGATCCCTTTGGCCCGGACTATCGGCCACTGAACGCTGAGATTCATGATCAGATTCTTCTGTGCTGCGGTCTTGCTGAGAACATTCATGCGGCGACGGCATAGTTCTCTCGTGAGTATGTCTTCGCGGGCATGGAAGTCCTTGCCCTCGAAAAGAGCGCCCAGCGGCGTCCATGAGATTTTGTGCTGGTTACCATGTTTCAGGATGGCAAAGGCATGGAGAAGCGCACTATCATCTTCGGGGGTCCAAACAGCCTTCACTCGTTTCCCGGGCAGATGGTACTGCGATAAGAATCGATCCGCGGAAGCTATGACTGGCAGGGTGTCGTCTGCCACGTCGCCCGCCAGCGCTTCGTTTCTGGCGTCCTTCAGGAGTGCTTCCTGGTGCGCCCTGAAAGCCTTCCGGGAACGGCGTCCAGCACCGATTGGCTTGGTAGGCTTTGGTGTCCCAGGTGGTTTGGTTGTTCGCCTGCCGAGGCGGACAACACCCGTAGCTCGTTTCCCAACTCCGGCTTCTCTTCGAACCCGTGCGTTTGCTTTCCGCTGCTTTACCAGTTTTTGCTTCGCGCACAGCTTATGGAATTGAACGTCTTCCGACCGGCTGAAGTAGTACTTCACGCGCGTGATTGTGAGACTAGTTTCGTTCGCGATCTCCCGACACAGAGCCTCGTTTCGCAGAGGAGTAGTACCGACCTCGCGATCGATGTGCGACTCCAAAATGTCTCTCTGGGCTTTGGTGTAAGGAAACGTGGTATGCCAGTTTCGCGCTGATTGCAGCATGGCCAGTGGGGAGTTCGCTTTGAAAAGATACCCCGGCTCGTCCGTTCTTCGGAATTTCTCCAGAGCCTTGATTTGCTCCTCGCTATACACGACGGAAGTCATCATTTTACTGGCTTCGGAAACGTCCTCGACCGTTGCGCTTGTTCCGTTTCGCCGGAGACACGAGAACTCGAACTGGAACCAGAACATCTGAAGGGTCTCCGAGGTCTTCAGCTGATAGAGATGGAGAAGTTTACTTGGATCGACCACGTAGTCGTAAAGAGGAACGAGCGGCCGAAGAGTATATGCAACGGCGACGTGCCTTGCTGGGAAATTGAGGCTGGTTGCTCTGGCATCTCCGATTGGGGGAACATTATTGTCCAAATCGTGATTCCTCGGCAACGGCTTCAATATCTGCAGAGCTTCGAGAATTTCCAACAACTGATTCAAGTATCGCTTGACCCGACTTTTGGGTCCCCACACGATTTTGCGCACATTTTCAGGAAGATCAACCAGCTTTACGTTTCCATATCCGTTGAGCGTCATGAATTCGTCAACCTCGGATGATTTTTGGATTTGGCCAACCAGCTTCAGATACATCTCGAACGGAAGCTCCCGATATAGCATGATGACCTGGAACACTCCACCGTTGCGGTATGGCCCCGCAGAAACGGAGAAGTTGCTCCGCTCCGAGGCCTTTTTCGTATCTAGGAGCAACGCGAATAGCCATTCGTGCAAGATTCGGGCGCGGAGCATCACAGCGGTAACGAAGCCGTACTGTTGGGCAATCTCTGCCCATCCTTCTCGCTTTTTCTTGCCGACTGTCCTGACAGGCTGTGATGAGCTCTCTTTTTCCTCGCCTCGGTAGATGTCAGGCTCCGTGTTAGGTTCCGCGGATGCTTGCGATGACTTGCCCAGAAGTCTCTCCTGCATGTCCGACAATCTCTCAACTTCCACTTCCATGACGGCTGGCACGCGCTGTCTTCCTCCAGGAACGAAGTTAAACGTATAACGGTCTTTCATCTCTTGGATGTACCGCTGAACATTCTGATCCTCCGGGTTCAGAGAGGCGTCCAGAAGCAACGTCCGTTCCGACGTCCCACCGTTCATTTGTGGTAACGAAACCTTATACACCTTCAGATGGCCATTTGATTCCAGTGCTAGGGCGGTTCGCAGGAGGGTTTTATTGTCTGTAGCATGAATCGGAGTTCCAGGCGAGTCCCACTGCTCCGCAGCCAAGGCTGAATACGATTTGTTAAGTAGATGACCGGTTTCCATGATCTTGTGTTCCTGAACAAGCTGGAGCAAGATGGCTCCTCGACGAACAGCGGTAATGGTAGAGCGATTATAATGATTCACTCCTCCTATGAAAGAGAGCAAGAGTCAACTACGGACGCTCGACGGAAAGCGCGGCTTGAGAGAAAAATTTACCTGGAGAACCTGACACTCTGGCTCCTGGCGTAGTGCGAGTAAACACCGATCTGCGCGGGGTGGAGACAGGACTGCTAACCGGAGTATGGACAGGAGTACTTATGGGAGTACTGGAGGCAGTTTCGACAGGGATATCCGAGGATAATACCCTCTGGCGTGACGACGAGCCTGCTCGACTTAGATTCGCAGCAGGTCTCGCCAAGGGAGAAGAGATAGCAGGTGCTGTTGCATGAAGTTGCGCTGATCCCATCCCGAGCGACTTTCGACTGCGAGTGACTCGAGCATTCGGTGAGACTACAGCTTCGGGTCCGACAGGTATTAGACTTCGACATAGCAGATGAACCGCAACCAACTCGATCTCGCTCACCCGGTACACTGCTGGCGGCTGGATCTGGTGCTGACTCAGTTCCGACTGCATCACCTTCAGTGTCCGCCGGTTTTCTTGCAGTTTTCCCACGGGCCATACACGCCTCGCTGCAGAAAAAGTCGCCATCCGGAATGCCCTCAAGTGGCGGATCATGACAGAATGTGTGCACACCATCGTCGCAAGAGTCACAAAGGAGGACCCATTTGTCCGTTTCAGGATCGTCAATGTTGCAAATCCGGCAGACGATCTGGAAAGGTTCCGTTAGATGACATGGGAAGATCAGAAGTTCGACGTGCACGTACATTAATATCCTCCTCTGAAGAAATATCCGAGTCGCGCGTGATGTCAGGCGTAGGCTCGTCCTCTTCGTCGGTTTCCGCGATGTTGGTAGCACTCTCTTCGCTCTCCTCTGCTTCGCTTTCCGAGCCTGACGCCACCGGTGTGGCGACGGTTTTTCTCTTCTTGCGCGGCGGTTTTGGTCGAGCGGCTGGCTCACCATCATGATGAAGTGTGGGTGGACACAGTGGTCGACTGGAGCACTCAGCACGACTAATGGACAGCATATGATTGAGTTCCAACAACTCTGGCCCATGCTCTGAGTCGACGCGGTAGCGGTTGTAGGCTTCGGAGGAATAGTACCGATAGCGCCGTTCACGCCCAACGAATTCAGCGGTCCGACCTGCACCTATCGCGTTAAAAGCAGCTTCTGGCGGTTTTGTGACTCTCGCTAAAAGTTTCGTCAGAAGACGGTGGCCGAGGTTGTTGAGCGACCTTCGCAAAGTCTGTAGAACCCATATTCAGCTGCGGTTCCTTCTGGGTACAAGTAGTATTCTGGACTTACGGCAGCCACCACGCCCCGGTCTCCGGCTAGAGCGATCAGTCTATAAATCTGGTATTCGAGGGGAAGGTCCGAAAGTCGGCCTCCTTCTCCCATAACGAGATTACTGTCAGGATCGGATTCCTCTTTTTTGCTCAGGTAGTCGCTTTTGTGCGCCAATGGCCCGTTGACACCAATGTTTACTCCACGGTTCGGGAAGTACAACTTCAACAATCGAACGCATCGATCATGGCCCGTTGGTTTTCCATCCTGGCTTTTCTTAACAACATTCACTCGTTGAATATGCGACGCCTTTGACAGAGACTCCACGATGCGATTGAAAAACTTTCTCTGAGGTACGTTTTGATAAGCTTGAATTTTCTGAGGAAGAAATGATGTTAGCGGTGGGACAAGTAGCTCGAATGCCTGATTGAGTTTTACCAGAGCATCCATCAAATCGCTGACCACCATGATTTCTCCTTTAGCATTCTTCAGCAACTGGGTGAGACGCTGTTTCACCAGCTCGTTGTGATATGAAACTGCAGCTTTCCCGAGTTGCAGATCGCTTTTGTCATCGTGTTTGTGCGCGTCAATGTCTTCTTCGCTGAGGGATAGTGGCAATAAATCAGAGGTGTCATCGAGAGGCTTTTCAACGTTTTTGCGGTATTCCAGAAAGGAGACGTTGAGATGCGCGAAACGCTTGTGGATGCACAAGTTCGTACTAGCACTTTTGATAGTCAGAGGAAACTTGACGCTAACGCATATATGGTCGATATGAGCGATCAACGTCAGCGAAATCTCCGCTGCTACCACGTATCGACTCACATTAATTTGTTGACAGCCAACGTTTTGATGTAATGATAAACTGAACGAGGGTCAATGTCCAGAACTTTCGAAAGTTCCACTTGGGTAGTTCCGTCTCCACGAGCAAGAGCAATCTTTGAGAGAATTTGCATGACTGTGTCACTCAATTTGAGTGTGCGCTGCAAAAAGACGCTGATAAGCGTTGGATATAGCCGCTATTGTCGGTGAAGCCCTGGCCAACGTACATCTCCAAGACTGAGGATGGCAGCCTCTCGAACCTCTTCCGATGCTGCCACGCGCAACCGATCCCCATACTGTTCTTTGACTGTTGACAGCGCGGTTCCACGCAACTCCGATTTCGAAAGAGGCACCGTGGGAATCTAAGCGAGGGTGTCAGAAAGGAACGTGCAGGTTCCAATTGCTTCGACGAAATTTATCACCTCCTTCACAATTCCTTTGCCAAGCTTCCGCTTTTTGCTAGATGTCGGCGTATTGGGTGCACTAGTCGAATCACCCGTTGCCAGTTGAAAGTGAAGGTCCTTGAGAGACACAATGAAAGGCCACAGGTATTCCTTGAGATATTCATCTAGGCGTCCGACCTCTGCGTTTTCCAGTGGCTCGGGTCCGACATCCATTCGGTCCACGCGCGCATTCCTGAGCTTGGATTCCCACTGATCGTCCAGCAGCTTCCAAAGTCGGTCTAGCGTGCAACCTTGAAGCGGAACAAGCGTATACAGGTCGCAAGAGTGGTCAGCCGCAGAACATTACCCAAACGCCTTCCCAGCCAAAACGAGCAAGAATGCGTCACCGGACAGAGCGCCAACCACCCATTTCGGAATACACGCTTTACCTTGGTTCTCTTCCAGAGCGACCTCGTCTACGATGATCTTTAGGATGTCGTCCATAGCTGGCAATGCCTGACCTCGTTGTTTTTTTGTTTTTGAAGACTTTTTGAGGTCCGGACGAAGTGTGAACGCGGCCATGCAGAAGTGTGACAAAGTTATTGATTAGTGGCGCAGCTATCAATGTATTCTGAAATGTAGCTCAGGGTGGGAGATACGTAAAATTATGCAGTCAGGAGGATGGAACAAGAAAGGATGCTCGAGCACGAGGGTCAGATGAGTGTGCGCTTTGCATGCTTCAGCTCCTCCTTGGCGGCAGGATCCGGAAGCGCCAGACCAAGCTCCTTATTAACTTCTCCCAGCCTCTTTTTCAAGAGATCGACACCTCTCACGGCTTGCTCAAGTCGGACAATCTCGGATGCGATGCTGGGTGAAACCGTGTTGCTCTTCGCTGCCGCTCCGATGTTCTCCCACTCCCAATCCAGGCCAGAGGCTCCTTCCCCGACGCGCAAAAGGCGAGAATGGTAGCGGAAGAGCGAGGGCCGGTGTGAGATGGTGATCAGCGTGATCTTGGCTTCTTTCGCATGGCTGTATAGCAGAGCTTCGACGTCGGCAGAGACGGCTGAGGTAGCCTCGTCCAACACGGCAAATTTCGGATGGTGGTAGAACAGGCGGGCAAGTTGCATGCGTTGCTTCTCACCTAAAACCCTGTGTAAGCACGAAGTCAAGTCCAACATAAGGGATGGCTATAGCGAGTGTTACCTCCTGAAAACACATCCTTCCATTCCTTGACAGCATCCCATCCTCCTTCCCGTGCAGGAATGTACTCAAGGTACACCTTCGTCAAGATAACCTCCAAATCAGCGTCCGTTTTGCCCGCGTCCCGCATTTGCTGAGGACTGTGCGGGTAGATGACTTGCTCCCTAAGCGAACCAATGGCAAGGTACGGTCGCTGCGGGATGTACAAAGTCGAGGAAAGTCCAGTTGGTGGCCTCGAGATTTTGCCCTCGAAGACAGGCCATAGGCCAGCGAGGGTCCGAAGAATGGCTGTCTTTCCAGCTCCGTTAGGCCCCGTAATCATGAGATGTTCTCCAGGAGCAATGCCGAAGGACAGATCCTTGATAAGCGTAGCGTCCCCGTTTGGTGTAACGATCGGGACGTGGTCAAGTCGGATGCCGTTATGCGTGTAATCTACAACACCGTTGATATGCTCGATCGAGAACTGTCCTTTCCCGTCCGAGTTGCCTGTGTCAACGTATCGGTCGTCGTGCAGGTCTTGAAGAACGCGGAGCATGTTATAAACACGGTATGTATAGCCCGCGAGCTCGTTCAACTCCTTGTACGAGTACATGATGCGGCCGCCAGCATCCGCAAGCGACACCATCAATCTACAAAAAGATACGTGTCAGTTTTGCCTAGAAGCCGAAATTCAAAAGATATTTAACGTACCGCTTGTTCGTAATGAAGCCTTGCGTACGACTTCCCGTTTTCCGGTCAAGCTGGGAAAGAATGGTCTCTCCATCCCCAACTTGCGCCTGGGCCAGGCGAAGTTCCTGACGCTTTGACCGTGCGCCCGCCAGGTCAGGGTAGAAGACAGGGATACTAGCAATCAAGAGACCCGCGGCGGACCAACTATACTTGATGATGAAATCCTCGAACATATTGTAGGCAATACGGATGCGGTAGATACGGTTGATATGCTTGATAAGCTTGTAGTACGTTCGGGTAAGGATAGAATGCTCAAGAGGAGCGCCGTGATAGAATGCAATTTCTTCTGCGTTGGTGATGAGTCGCGAGTGAGCGGTACGGAAGTCGCCTTCCAGCTTGGCTTCAACGGCCGCCATTCGCCCAAACGCTGGTGTTGCCGCCCTCAAAATCGTCGCAGTGATAAAGTAATTGACGGTAAGGCCCCACATGCCGACGGAACCAATACTTCTCGCAAGTTGATAATTGAAGATGATCATGTCTAGCACCGGCTTTCCAAGGTTAGAGTAAAGCGAAGCTAACGCCGTACAAAACCGGTTGATGTCGGTGGTGATCAATCTGCAAAGTTGCTGTTAGGTGGCATATACAGTATCCCGTGTTCCGGCTCAACACTTACTGGTCGGCCCCATCAATCCGGTTATCAAGATTGATAGCCTTGTAGTAAGTGTTGTTCTCCATGTACAGACGATGAACGTGGTCGGTAAGACTAGTTCTGAGAGAGATGCAGAACTTTGATTGCAAGTATCGGATCTATATCGCAGGGCACGTCAGCTGCGTTGGACCTTTAGAAGAAGGGATCGTTTCGCCAGGAAGCTCGTACCATGCTATTGGTGTAAGTAGCCGGAAGCGCTACCGCAAACCAGTAAAGTAATCCTTTGCCAAACGATCTTGCATCTGCGGCAACCAGATCTCTGACGAGGCGTCCATCAAGCCGAGCAACGATGACGGATAGATACGTCCGGAGAACCAGGAACGTGGTGTGCAACATCAAAATGAAAATGGTCTTCGAATGCCAGTTTGGCACGCAGATGGCCCAGATGTACTTCAGCTGCCTCAGGAAGCGCTTGTCAACGGCAACTTTGATTTGATTGCGGTCAACCTTCAGTGGCTGATCGAGTGGCGTATCTGCCAGGCCTGCGGCGATGGCCAAAGCACGTCGGTTGGTGGCCTTTTGCCTGGATCGCACGTAGTAGAGGGCTCCCGCAGCAACGGCAACGCCGATGGCGCCGCGTCGTACGCGCCGAGTCCGCGCGTGAAAAGCAGCGGTAGCCGTGATGGCGGGAACCGCGGTCGAGGAGACTTGGTCGATGAAATTCAAGATGACATCTGGAAGAGGCCCGGGCGGTCTGGATGCGGCCATGTCGAGCTGGATGAATGTCGATCAGGGATGGCTGTGTTGGTCAGGTCGAAGAGCCGATGCGTCGCTGAAGGGCAGAGCGAGAGAGGAGGGAGGGGGCAAGAGCGCAGGGAGAGCGGTCAAGCGGGAGTGACTTGGGTGGGAATGCAAGAATCTTTTCCCACGGTAGACCAGCACACGACGAGCCAAGACCAGAGTAGCGCGCCTCGGATGCTACCAGCACCGACTGTAGCCACGCCAAAGAAAAGATGCGGACCGAGGGAGAATGCGAGATGTCGATGTCTGCGCTGGGAAGGTCCTGCGCGGAAAACGCAGGCTGAGACAGACGTGAAGCGAAGAAAGAGAAGAGACGCGGGCAACCCACACACACACACATTTCCTTCCTCTCTGCACATCGACGAGCGTCCCTCCACTCCTCTTGTCCCTCATTCCGCCAAAGGCATAGGACTCCTCTGGCAACGAACCCCCCTACCCCTCGTGATATCATCTCTCGTCACCGTCCTCGCATAGGGAAGGTTCTCCCATCCTTTCGGTCCAAGCACCGACCTTCCGTTCGCTGAAGGCGCCTCGTCGCAGAGACATCCCATTTTTCATCTGGATCTCAAGAGGTCCGTAACTGCCCGCCGGAGAGGCCCCGCCAGCCAAGATGATGAAAAGGGTCGGCAAACCTGCCGCTGCGAACACTACAAGGGTACCCAAGGCACCGCCGCTGGACCTTTCCACCGTCGCTCCTCCATTCAGTCCGCCCGGCGCTCAGCCTTCTGACAGCCCGCGGCACTTTGGTCTTCGATCTGCACCCGTCTTTTATCCGACCGAGGAGGAGTTCATGGATCCTCTTCGCTACATCGAATCCATACGAGTCGAAGGCGAACTCAGCGGCATCTGCAAAATCGTCCCGCCAAGAGGTTGGAACCCAGACTTTGCAATGGACACGCAGGTGCGTCATGGAATTTTGAAGACATTTTGATGTCCACCGGTTTGCGGCAGACGCACTGACGCTATCCGCGCATTGTACAGACATTTTGGTTTCGTCCCCGTATCATGAGACTGAACTCCATGGAGGGTAGTTCTCGAGCGATTCTGAACTACCTGGATCAACTTCAAAAGTTTCACAACCAGCAAGGGACGCAGTTCACTCGGATACCAATGCTGGACAAGAAGCCCATCAACCTCTTTGAGCTCAAAAAGGAGGTAGCCAAGCGAGGCGGCTACACGACGGTGCGTTCGTAGAACAGTCCTTGCGTCTATGGCACCACCGCTTATGTTGCTCGCTCCCTCAGGTCACTCGTGGGAAGATGTGGGCCCAAGTCGGGCGAGCCATCGGTCTGGGAGGGAAAACCTGCACATCGCTATCGCACAGCGTTAAAACTGCTTACGGGCGATGGATCCACCCATATGAAGAGTTTATGGCGAAACACGGTTCTCCCGCGGTCACACGTCAAACATCTGGCGATGAAGGGGATGGTGTAATGGGGCCCAGCACGCGAGCGGCAAGAAAAGATTTGCGAACTCTGCGAAAACAACCCTTAGGTTCGTGGAAAATTACTGGGCAGTCGTAGGGAATCATCTCACACGTTTCTGTTATCTTAGCGGTGACCCCGCCTATTGACAATTCGGAGACGCCCTTGAAACACATACTTCCTACCAACTATGCTCCAAAGCCCGGACTTGAGGTAACTGGGCTGTCCCCTCTCCTTCTAATGGCACACTGGCAACAACTCTGATCATATGTGCTAGCTTTGCGAGATATGCGGCGGCGGAGAAGCTGATCAAATGCTTCTGTGTGATGGCTGCAATCGGGGCTACCACCTTTACTGCTTCGATCCCCCGATGCAGGCAATCCCCAATACCGATTGGTTCTGCCCCGACTGCCTACGAGGCTCTGGTCATGACTACGGGTTCGAAGAAGGCGAAGTCAGGAGCTTGTACCATTTCCAGCAGGTCGCCAACAACTTCAAGGAAGACCACTTCCGTCAACGCAACGCAGTTCAGGCTAGCGACCCTGTCGTTGTCACGGAAGCGGAGGTCGAGAAGGAGTTTTGGAGACTTGTGGAAAGTCCTTACGATGACGTGGAGGTGGAATACGGGGCAGACTTGCATTCGACACAACACGGGAGGTTCGTTTCTTCTCCATGCTTGTCAAAATTCCCAGATAGCCGACTAACGTTGGCTTCGGTTTGGTATCAGCGGCTTTCCGAACCCTGAGATGCAACCGACGAATCCGTACGCCACTTGCGGATGGAACTTGAACAATATGCCTGTCCTCCCCGAATCCCTCTTTTGCAATATCCGAAACGACATTTCTGGAATGATGATTCCATGGCTGTATGTCGGCATGGTCTTCTCGACATTCTGCTGGCACACGGAGGATCACTATACGTATTCGATCAACTATCTCCACTGGGGTGAAACGAAAACGTGGTACGGGATACCCGCATCGAACGCCGAAAAGTTCGAGGCCACTATGAAGAAGACGGTACCCGAACTCTTTGAAGGCAATCCTGATCTGCTCTTCCATCTAACAACCATGCTGAGTCCTGCTGTCTTGATCAACAACGATGTCGAGGTTGTGGGGGTGGACCAGCGACCGGGAGAATTCGTTATCACCTTCCCGAAAGCATATCACGCTGGATTCAACCAGGGAGTAAGCAAATAATCTATGCACCGCGGCAGGAGTTCAATGGCTCATGAAGATTTTTTGTAGTTCAACTTTGCGGAGGCCGTGAACTTTGCTCTGCCAGACTGGCTTCCTACAGGACTCGACTGCGTCGATCGATACCATTTTTACCGCAAGCAACCAGTTTTCAGTCATGACGAGCTTATTATCGCCACGTCAAAGCGTGATATTGACGTTCGCTCCGCGCTTTGGTAAGACCTCGGCGGCTCTGGCTTCCGCTGAAACATCCAGCTTGCTTACTTTCTTGTTGCAGGCTAAAACCCGCCTTGGAACATCTCCGAGATCGTGAACTCACAGCGCGTAAAGACATGCGCAACCGTTATCCGGGCATTCAGGAGTCTGTGGAGAATCTCGAAATCAATCGCGAAGAGGAGGACCAGTGCACGGTTTGTCACCAGTATTGCTACGTAAGCGGCATCCGGTGCCTTGAGTGCAACAATGGGAAAGTTGCATGCTTCGAACACGAAGATGAGGTAGGACATTCTTCACACATCTTATCGCTGGTGTCGGGTTGGCTCATATGTTGCCCTAGGTTTGCAAATGTGAGAAGCCTCAGCTTTCTCTGAAGCTTCGGTTTGATGATGCGCAGCTCAACGCTTTCGTCGAGCATGCTGCGAAAGTCGCTAGCCGACCTAGCGAATGGAAGATTAAGCATGACGAGTTACTCTCTCAGCATCGTCGACCACCTCTGAAGGAACTGCAGCGGTTGCTCGCCGCCAGCGAGAAGATCCCTTACGTAATAGAGGAGGCGGTTTTGCTCAAAGACTTCGTCAGCAAGGCGGGCGACTGGATCGAACGCGCCGGTCGGATCCTCCAGAAACGAAAGCGCGCAACGGGACGACGCAGTATGAGCGGTACCAGCGAAGAGGTGGAGGAAGCATCCTCGGAACGCACGTTGGAGAACGTCGAGTCGCTCCTGTCGGAAGCCGAGAAGATGTCGTTCGACGCTCCCGAGATAAAGCTGGTGGAGGCTTTGGCGGCATCCGTGTACGAGTTTCGTGCCGAGGCACGCGCCGTTCTGGACATACCCGACGTGACCGAGCAGCAGGTCAAGGACGCCATCGGGTGGTCTGAAGCGCTCGGGTTCCATCAGCTCGAGGAAGTGGACATGCTGGAACGAAAGCTGGCCGAGATCGACTGGATCAGGCGAGCGCAGATCATGTGCAGCAATATGTCTGCGTCTCGGTACACCCATGAGGAGGTCCTGGAGACGATCGACGAAGGTCGTGCTCTCTTGATCAAGAGCGATCACCCGCTCATCCAGAGTCTCAAGGGCAGCCGACTAGAGGGCGACGAGTGGCGGATTCTCGCTGCGGGACTTCTCAAGCAACGTACCATGGATTTTGAAGATCTGAAGGATGCGGCTGCGAAGGGAGCCTTGGTACCCGCGCAACCTGAACTCTGGGACCGGATCTTTGGGCTTGTGGAAAAGTGCACTGATTGGCTCAGCCGGGTCAAAGTCATTCTTAACGCGTTCGAAGAGAAAGGCGAGCGGAACCCAACGCATATACTGTTTTCTCTTGTCGAAGACATGGAAAACGTGCCCGTTCGGTTCGAAGAGCTTCAGGTGTTACGAGACGACGCAAAGAAGGTCACCGAATGGGTCACCCGCTCGCGCCGCGTGCTGCGCAGCGGAAGCGCCAAACCGTGCGCGGAGATCATACGTGAGCTCGAGATCAATACGGGAGCTTGCACGAAAAAGCTGGAGGAACAGGGCGATGTTTTCTGCGTGTGTCGCACCCGTGCAGATGAAGGCCTGATGGTAAGGCTGAGAGTTTCTTTTTCCCGCTCTGGAATGCGAATCTGGACTTAGAATGCCTCCTTTCTCCTTTTCGTAGATTGAATGCGAGACCTGTCACATATGGTATCACTCGCACTGCGTGAAACTGTCCAAGAAGGCAGCCAAGACTCAATCCGAATACATGTGTCCTGCCTGCGACGTATGGTCACCACGAACCCTTTACAAACGACCAACGGTTGCCCAAATCTCGCAGCTCATCGAGGATGCTGTCGCTTTGCCTCGTTGGAACATGGAGGAGTCCGATGGCCTACGAAGGCTACTCGAAATGCTCACCGTGTGGAAAGATCGCGTACGTCTCGTGCTTTCTGACACAACCAGCAACGCCACCCTCATCAAGGACTACCTTCGATGTGGCGAGGGCATGTCGCTAGACGTCGAGGACGAGATCACAGAGCTTCGCCAGCGGGTCGGTGCTCTGTGCTCTCCGCCAGCGCCTCCCCCACCGCCCACGCAGCCACCTGCCGAGACTCCATCGGTACCTAACGCGAACGTCGAACTCTTTTGCGTATGTCGCAGACCGCACCGCGAAGAGGACGGCGAGATGATCGGATGCGACAGGTGCACTGAGTGGTACCATTTCGCATGCATTGGTCTCACAGCGGCGGAAACCGAAAATATCGATACCTGGGCGTGTCCGCAATGCCTGGAGGCAGACGCCGCTGCTAAAGCCAAAGCTCGCCTCACGAAGGAAGTCATGAGGCCGAGGTCCGAGGAGGGAGACGCTCTCAAGCGTATCACTTTGAAGATCAACCCTCCGCAAGCCTTGGCCGCCGGCGCGGTCGAGAAGAAGAAGAGCATTGGTGACGCTCATACGGCGCACATTGCTCTCAAGAAAGAGATAAATTCGGCTCTTGGCTTGAAGCGGAAGGAAATGGGAGGTTCGGACGAAGGGACTCCGAAACTCAAGAAGAAGCGCGACTCATTGATCCCGGACCAGAACCAGGGGAAACGAGACCTGCAACGGTCTGTTACCGAAAAGGAGAAGCGGAAGAAGGACTCTGGAACAGTCGAGAAGAAACGTAAAGTTTCCGAACTCGGGCACGATGGTCTGCCGAAGCCGAAACGCAAGTATCGTACCAAAGCCATTATCGCAGCCGAGGAAGCGGCTGCGGCAGCAGCTGCTGCTGCCGCTGGACAATCGTCTTACAACTCCCTGCGTGCGATCACCGATGCATATCCATCCATCAGTTCTTCGCAACCCAATGCCTATACCTCTTACCTGCCGTCGGCCTACCCGCAGACGGTCGAAGAGCAGCAGGCGCTGCTCCGTCAGTTTCAACAGACGGCGTTGGGGTATCAACAGCCCCTCCAACCGTATCAGGACCAAATTTCCCATTACCAGCAGCCTTCCCCAGAGTACTACTCGCCAGGGCAGCAACCGCACCACCAAGACGAGGAGTACGATTACGAGTACGACGGGGAGGAGGAGTCGGTTTCCGCGCTACCGCCGGCTCCCAACGCACCCACCATTACATCATCTGCTGCTTCATCTCCCGCCAACGCCTCGCAGCCTCCTCACCAAGGGGAAGTTGCGTCTCATCGAGCTACTCCTACGTCTCAGGATCAGAACGGCCCGTGGTGGACGGCTTTCCTGCCACCGGGTTCGGAACAACACCAGATGGACACAGGCGGATACGAGGATGATGGAGGAGCTCTCCCCGCACCTCCTCCGTCCAGTGAAGAAGTTGTCCAGCTTGAGGTGGATGGGTACTACTGATGGATACACTCTTCCGTTGATGTATCCCTTTTTTGTGCTGTCTTTTAGCGTTTGTTTTTGGTCGTTCCTCCGGTGCCCCCTTGTGCCTTCCCTCGTGATTCCCATCCGATGTATATAATGTGAAAGCGACGTATAATTTTGCCCAGATCGATGAGACGGGGACCTTCGGACGAGCTGGTCTAAATCTGCTTGGAAAGTTCCGCTTTGCCCCTTAGTTGAGGGATTCTCGGCAGCCGCCCCACCACTTCAGCACGTCCCCTTGACCCCTCGCCTCCCTCCCGAACCTCTCCAAGGTCCTGTACCTGACGGGGTTGGGGTTGGCATCGCCCGCGAACCTCCTCTGCATGGCATCCACCACGGACTTTTCTCCGTCCCTGACGGCCTCCCTCTCCGAAGCCCTGATCCTCCTGTCGGGGTTCCCTCGCTCCACGGAATCGGCGCCCAAGACCGTCTCGACCTCTCCGGCTGTCCGTTCCAGGCCGTCCCTGTTCCAGTCCCATCCGACCTCCTGCTGGGTGGTGGCGGGGAAGGTGTACTTCTGCTTCGGGTAGAGGGACCGTGTGATCCGGGGTATGTCGTGCATGGAGAGCAGGTCGGCGGTCAGGGACGTGGGGTCGGACGTCAGACCTTGTGGGAGCTTGGAGGGTAGGCCGGAGATGAAGGCTCGTGGGGTCGTGGCGGCTAGAGGTGGTAGCTTGAGAGTTTCTGTTCCGTTCTATCAGAAGAATGCCCCGGGGGATCCAGCCAAACGGTCCATCATGAGATCGAGGGCCGACGGGGGTCACCACTCGTCATCAACCCAAAACCTCACATGATCGTATAGCCCTCTCATGAATCCCCAGTTCTTCTCCCATTCCTTCGCTGTCGATAGCTCGTAGCTGATGGTCTGGCGCCTGACAAGAAGGTGCCGTGGTCAGTTCAGGTACCCTACAGAGATGCCGACAGACCATTCCAGCATGGCCGAAGCTCACCAAATAGCGGCATCGTGAACGGTATTTCTGACCCTCGGTCCCGGTGCTGCCACTGCAGGCATCCTCTGAATTTGTCAAGCTATGTACGTGCTTGCTGCAGGGAACTTTCTTCTGCGCTTCCGTCTCAGAAAAGTCCTTGGAGGGCTCATCATCGGGAGAACGAAGTGGGGTACTGGGGATAACGTCGGACGTATGTAAGCTGCGGTGCATACAGAAGCCTGCTATAAAAAGACGGGAAACGGACCGACCGACCCTCAGCGGAGTTTTTGAGGATCATTTTATTCGGAGCGGAGACGTCCGACAGAAAACGCTGGAAAAAGGGTCCCACATCTCTCCCATGGAAGTCGGCACACTGTGAGGAGGGCCCGATCGTTCGCCTCGCGAAAAGAATGGGCACGAGTACTCCAAGCCCCGGGAACAAACCTAGACCGCTATTCTTTCTTTTAGATACTTCAATATTTCTTCCTTCGTGTCACTCTCTCACTCTCACCAGATGACCGCCAGAACTCCTTCCCGAGAGAGCAATGCAGTCTGGGTAAGAGTATACACGATGAGCCACGTGTCTCGGAGGAGCTTTCGGGATAGTAGACGCTCGAGCGGGACCACATAAGAGCCGGCCTTACCTTCGCAATCCTCGGCAATGAACGGCCGCTGCTGGCATCTGACTTTTCGGCTGCTCATATCATTATGAGTCATGAACAGTCACTCACTCTTCTGTACATGTGCTACACAGCCACCCCGTGTGTTTACAGCCTTCCCAAGAAACCCCGTTCGAGACGACGCGTGGTCACGCCCGCCGACCACAATCCTCTTTATCGTATGACTTTGCCTCAGATCGGTGCTTGACGTCAAACCCCGCTAAACTGGCGGCCCATTGCGAGAGAGATCCTTTGCATGCCCAGTAAGTCAACTTGGCAACTTCGTGTGCTATTGGAAACTGAAAGTCATTCCCGCATCTCTCACGAAGGCTCATCGAGCTCATCGTAACGGCGCAGCCGCACGCCGAGGCATATATCGGTGACACTGGCTGACCCCGAGGCCTGATTTTGGGATATCCCGTCCCCGCACCGAGGCATGGTATCGGTGCAGCCCCCACCGAGGCATATATCGGTGTGCCCGAACCCGAGGCATATATCGGTGACCCGAGTCCTGATTTCGGGGTGTCCTGTCCCCGCACCAAGGCATGGTAGGGAAGCACATACTTCAAGCTATCCCGCAAAGGTCAGTAGACTGCGCGTAAAAAACTGCCTAGTAGCCCTGACTTTGCCCTGACATGCGAACTTCTTTCAAGTGTTTCCATCTGGACTCGCTTTTGGATTTTGACGGCAAGACGAGGTGCGGGCTTGCCTTTTCTCGCATGCCGCAGGCATCGTCAGAGCGCATGTACTTTTGCGACTCACTCTACCGTAGGAACAAGTATATTTTGTTTCGACGATTGTGGGCCTGGGCGCTGACATTGATTTTCATCTGATGCAGCTCAACGCGGCAGCGAGAAGGATTTGATAGCGTCCGGCAACAATCACCGTTCAGACTTTACAAGACCAGAATATCAACTGGATTGAGTGGTATATGGCAGCTACCAGAGCGGTCTTGCAACTCCAAAAGCAGCAAAGCCGAGCGTCGTCAAACCAGGATCAAAGCGACATGTTGGCCGGCGTCATCGCCGATCTCAATCAGAAAAAAAAGGTAGGAGACTCAGCACATTGGCATCTCAAGTCGGAGTCTGACATCATTGCATTAGAATCGGACGGCCTTCGAGGAGCTCAAGCTTCGAGCAGCAACGCTCCCGCCCGAGAAAGCACGGACGTTGGTCGCAAGATTCAGGACCGACGACGATGAACTTCGGACACCGGTCAAACAGCGCAGAAAGTTCAGCATCGTGACCCCGCCCAAGCCGTCACGCGTCAGATGGTCCGACATCTTCTCCGAGGCGGACAGCGGGAGTGCCGCAGCGGCACGCGGCATCGTATCTGTTATGGCTTTTGCCTTCTTTTTTGAAAAGCCTTCTTTTTTGAATGGAAAACGAAATGTGCAATCATTGAGCATTGTTAAACGGGCTCCCTCAAAAATATCAGGTCGTAGAAAGGTGCAGCTCTTGATCGAAGTCCAAAGCTGCCTTTCGTTTTCATCTCTCGCTGTTGGTTCGAGCACTTGACCTCGTTGTTTTGCCTCTCGATGTTGATGGACCGCCAGCATTTCTTTACCGAGTATTTGAGAGGTCAACACACGAAAGCAGTCTCACCGATCGCGATCTTCAACCCAGGACCTTCCGATCCTCCTACGTCGGTTCCGCTCCTGCCGGTTTACAATGCGGCGGACCAATCCACTGGCCTTGAAGCGCACTGAACACCTGAAAGCATGTCCAGCACAGCACCCCGAGACTGCATCGCCAGAGAACTAGCGGCGGTCGATCCATGTGCTCACATGATGTACTTGCAGCCGTCCCTGCCACCAATCCCAAACCCATCCCTTCCCATATCGGTAGACC